>CAAKHC010009012.1:45242-55950 GCA_901007825.1 Macroramphosus scolopax | reverse complement strand
CAATATTCCTGCTTTTGCATAAGAACAGACTCATGTTTCATGTCCAGTCCAATATTATCAAAGACAGAATGGAAAAACTGCCAGATGTGATAAACTCCGTCTCAGTATTATCTTCTCTGTATATAAGATAATGTGGTTTCAACCTTGGACTTTTTACACGGCTGCTTTAAGTACAGTGTTAATATGTGATGCAGTAAACGTGTACATGTATCAGTTAAGACAGAGGATCTACACATGCAGAGGTGTGTTCATCTAGATATACCCCTGTAAATCACATATAGACAGCTGAGCGGTTCATTCCAAGCTTTTAGAAGATATGTCCTATCCTTAAGTGTGTTTCCTATTTAAACATCCTATGAACTGACGCAGGAGTGCAAGCCAAGACAATACGGTGGTTATTGTGTACAAATAGTTTCATATATATAAGGACAGAGAGTGTTTAATATACAGAAAATATTTAGTCTTTAACATAGGAAAAATAATGTCATTCTAATGTCAGTTTTAGATGCCTGGAATGTTTCTACTGATTATAAATGTTACCTTTGGAGTGGAAGGAGATGAGGCAGTCACAGAGAGGCCATTTCTCCACTGGCTCCTCCAGGATCACCTCCTCTGGGAAGATGACCACATCAATATAGTCAAACTTACAAAGGCGTTCCAGGATCTGTGTCATGGGCTTGGAATTGGACTTCTTCATCATGGAGCATATTCCAACCACAATCTGTCGCTCAGGCGGCTGGTGGAGAGAACAGGATGGATGTGTAGAGTGAGGACAGGCAAGACAAGCGTATTAAGTGGCTGGACAGCAAAAGTTCGGGCAGACACAGTGAGTAACCATCATTAAATTTCAGTTAAAGCCTCAGCTAGCACGTCAGATTGATATGTAGTTAATCAAAAAAGCATTATTCACAAAACTATCCATTTTATCAATTGCTAGTCGGACAATGAGTTTATTTTTTCCACACGTGCCTTGCAGCAGTGCAGAGACACACAGAGTCAGACACAAAGACGTCATTGAGAAAGTAATGCACATTTGACCATCAGTACGAATTAGGAGGACGGATATATATCTCATAAACAGACACTGCTTCTTTTTGCATATCGGGTGTGGAAATGAGATCCAAACATACGTGTCAAATCACTGGAGATCATGTGGAAACACATTTTAATGGAAGGTGTGAACTCCAACGCTTGGAGCTGTCCAGTTGGGTTTGAATCACTCAGGACACATGCTTAAGTTAATGCCGGGTCTAAACAGGGCCAACAATAGACCCTGGAGGCTTACAGGGCCATCAGCATGGCTATTAATAGAGCAGTCTTTCTTTAATTGTTTACATTAAAACACTGCATTAACTATGCATCTCATCAGATTTGATCATTGAATATTACTAAAGATGCACCGATTTATCGTTGGAAGTTGGAAGATAATCGTCTTGTTGACTGTCATCAATCAATCAGCTGATAAGTTGACATTCACAGACGACATTGGCCGAAGTTTTCTGTTGATCTGAGTAGGTTATATTCAAGGTTGTTTCATGAATTCATTTGATTGAATTTGTGTTTTCTAATTGTAGTGTGGATGAAGGCAGGAAAACATTTCAGTTATTTTTCATTAAGTTTTCTTTGTTTCCCCAGCACAACGGGGTGCTAAACATATTTATACATTGCTATCTGCTGTCGGCGAAACGGTTATTTGAGTCAGCGTAATAATAATTTCCCAGTTGGTGCATAGCTAATTATACTACATTGTTTAGTCTATTCTTACTACAGACATGCAAACTACACTATTCAAAAATGTCATTACTTTAGGTGACAGACCGTTAAAGTAGAAGAATGAAATGAATCCTTACACTCAGAAACAATTAATGAAAAACAAAAAAGAGATAAAAACAAATATATACTGAAACAAAAGCAAGAGAGGAAATCACACCAAGCAAGTAGCAAGGTTATTTTATAGCTACAGACCAGAAGCCTACAGTTGTTTATCTACTACACTGTTCTCATGCCAGCCTTTGTGTATTTCTGTCTCTAGTTATTTTTCCACTGTCCAATTCCAAGTAAAACTTCCCTCTTCAAATATTCCAGGCCCATTCATTTCCAATTCCCCGGAAATGGGGAAGTGGGAATTATTAATACCACAGTTATCATCATCAAAATGCATGCAATCACGTTAACAAATGCCACTAGTTTTATGATTTTATCATTTACAGCGGTCATAAAAACACCTGAAGGAACAAGCCACACCTCATTCACCTGTATTCCAGGAGTACTTTGACTCAGTTTGTGGGTAAATTTAAACTATTTGCTTACCGACTCGTCTTCTTCATCTTCCATGTCTGCTTCTCGAAACACGTCGTTCTTCATGCCTGCCTCCATTTGGCCCAAGTCCTGACCATCATCTTCACAGCCAACCACAAACTGAGGAACGTTTCTGTGACTCCGCCTCGGCCCTCTTCCTGGTCCTGGTCGTAGTCCGTCCCAGGGCTCGGACATCACATGCCCCTATGTAACATGGCTGCTTCAGGTGGCTCCTCCCAGCTGGGGTTGCGCAAGGTTAGATAGTGATTACAGCAGATAAGCAAGAAGAAACCCAGTCAACTGCGATACACCATTGTTGGGCCTTAGAGTGATAAACTGAAGAATCTTTTGGGCTTGCTGGGATGGCTCATAACCGCTTGCATGCTCATGTGTACAATTTGTACCGAGGTAGAAAAAAAGGAGCTGATGTCCTAAGAGGTAGAATGTGATGAGGTAGTAGGTCAGGATCCTGGCTGTAATACTGCCTGTGTTAGGAAAGAGGAGATCTGGCTCTGAGGGATACCATGTTTCAGTCTGGAGACGCTTCTTCACAGAGGAAACTTCACAGGCAACATCAGCACATCATTTGTCCTTCACCTGACAAGACAAATGTCAAAAAAGAGAAACTGGTTAAAAATCATCCCTAAAGACAAACTTAAGTCTTAGGATACACTGAAGGGTTAGTTCCTCTTGACAAGTTAAGCAACACTGCAGTAGCAGACACACAGTAGATAAAACGGTGCACAGGAAGTTGAATAAATATATTTGAATGACCACAGTACAGGTCGGTGCAGGGTTGCACCATCCACCATATGTGAAATAAACCTCAAATGTGTAACATCAGCTACACAATAGAAAAAAATTCTATTGACTCTGAAACTGGGTGGATTAAAGATAAAAAGCCCTGAAGATTGAGGTTTTTGTCCTAACTTTGGCTAGAAAAGGTTTGTTCTATGCATGTTGACTATTGATTACAGATGATTTAAGTTTACATTTAAACTAATACACATTGAAAGGATATTGACATAAATGTGAAGTATGTGCATTGAGAAATGTACACGCATTCAAATGTAAGTAGAGAATTGGAAAAGGCATGAATGAAACCAGATAATACAAATATTTCCTCATTTGTAATTGCATCCAGTCTACATCACACTTGGCGGGTGTATTTCTGGGGTCTAAGGAAGGGAAGTTTAGAGTTTGAGGTTGTTTGGATGAGAGCTTCTCATGTTTTGGTAAAACTTTTGTTATTTGTGCTTTCAAGGCACTTCCTGTCTTTCAAGGCAGTTCCTGTCGCTGCCAGTTCTTTGGCCGGTTTTACCATAAAGGTCAGAATACGGCTGCTTTATAAATCTTTAGGGACAGCTGGTTTGGCTGACTTGAGTCAACGATGTGATGTGGATTTGGATGCTACCTTTAGTAACTATGACCCGTCCCACTAACTATTTTATCACTTCAGTGGTTATATTAAAAGCAAGCGACTTATAGAAAGTTGAGTTTGTGTTTGATTGTTCAGCAATGGCTGGCTCAGTATCAGCTCCAAGCAAGTCATTGGCCCATTCCGAACCCAGCACTTTTTGAACGTTTTAGTTCAACGCATTGCTGTATAGCCTCACAGAGTCACTAGCATCGGCGTGGACTAGTCTTGTCATGTGCAGAAGAATAAATTGTTTACAGATACACAGCCCATCCACACACCATTATACACACCATTTACTCCAAGTTGGTTCCCTTCTGACTCAGCACATTTTCTAAAGAGCCCATGCTGCTTTTTGTTTGTTGTTGCCCGGACTACAGAGTCTTAAAGAGGAGCCAGACATTTCTATTTGGTCCTGTTTGTATATTGAAGAGGATCATGTTACTCTGGTTTGCCTTTCACTTTTCAAACAGAGCCACTCTCCTTCCTGTTGGATCTACAGACCTAAAATAAGGAACATACATATTGAATCGTAACTGCAATTTCTTTAGAGCAGTCCACAGTTGTCCAACCGGAACATATCAACTAAATAAGAAGCTAGTCATACTGATCTATCCCCTCCCATCCCTTATTATAAAAAAAATTCCTACACATTATAATTTTTCAGACTTTAGTTGTTCCATGCATATTTTCTGATCATTGCCTACATTTAGTTTTTGATTGATTTCATCAACTGAAAAAAACATTTTTTACATAATAAAATGAAAAGCCATTATACAGAATGGCTGAATACCATGTCCATATCATACTTACACAAGACTGGCGCATATATGCAAGTTTTTTAAAAGTGGGTAAGCCCTCAAAAGTGGGTGATTGACTCCTTTCCCATTGCAAGTAGCTAGCCGCTTGGCTAACTCTTAATATGGTATTAAGAGTAGAGGTCATGAGAGATCCACTGTTTTCATAACTATTTTCACCAAAGAAAACACAATGTTTACCAGAGCTCATTTACGCTACACAGTTAAGAGTCCCGACGGACAGAACTGAACACTTTGACACACACTTGATATTTATACACTTGGTGGTGAAAGTTTTATCACAAATCAAGGGGGAAGATATTGCTATACTGTAAACAACAGCCAAGTTTTACCAAACATGTGCACCTCTAGTCCTTCAATACAATCAGTGTGTGGTCAGTCACTGGTCAACTGTGAAGTGATATATGACCCGATACCACACAACACTGAACCAAAGCAGTTGTCATCCCCTTGTAAGTGCGCCAAAGCCTAAGCTCAAGAGCAATATGTGAAATGTAGCCAAGCTATAAGAAGGAACATGCTACTGTGGTGTGCAAACACTTCACACAGCCGAATGCCAGTTAGTGCATCTCTCATCAATGCAGCCCCACACCGCCACCACACCCCCACCCTGCCACTAAACCCCACCCAACAAACAGCTGACTTGAGGGGAAAAGCCATGAGAAACAGATGGTTAGATCATATCACTTCTCACTGACAGCCCACAAGCCAATTTAGCAATCCACAGTCTTCAAATTACTTCAAGAATCTATCTGAAGTCATTTCCACTAAGATATAGTGACGATTTCTTCATTGGCACATTTGTACCGACTAGTCTTCGTATGTGTGCTACCATGTCTGCCAGGACATTATCTCAACTGAATCTGGCACGTGTCACAGCCTAACCTTGGCACCCAGAAATAACTGTGTCCTCTGCAGGGGACGAGACAGGAGCTGAAGGGTGGAGGCGAGGCACTGGTGTTTAGTGCCATGGGCCAGATTTTGCTAACCAAAGATAACTCATCACTACTAACCTTTCAGGCGATGACAGGCCACACTAAACTAAAAGGAAGCTTCTTGATGGCCCAGAGTTGAACAACACTAAGAGTAAAACCTGTACATAAGTACCTTTAACTGCTGCAAGGAGGCCCCTCTGAACTTGAGTTTATTCAGTCTTCAAGGCACCAAGCATAGTACCATTACTGTACAGGCAGGACAAGCCAACATTAAATTTACAGGAAAATGCATGATGGGTAGAAACCCCCTCTAGCATAACACTGCTCATGGAAGTTTAATGTCCCACCAAGAGATTAGATTTTGTGATTTCACTGACAAAAAGAACATCAAGCAACAAAGTACTTCCTACATGGTATAATGAGCCATTGCAGTGATTGGACCAACACAAGCAAATTTGTAGCTATCTAGTGAAATGTTAACATAACTGTGTCTCCTATATTAACATTAACTATATTGTTTTGTTGAAACTCACTAGTTTTTGCGGAGTCTGGCAGACGTTTATCTCCTTTGATAAATTATTTCATATTTCTTAATTACTTTATTTCATATTTCTTAATTACTTCATTTCATAGCATGATTTCTCAAACAACAGTAATTTGAGTTGCAACCAAACTTTATACTAACTTCAAGTACTAAACTATGGTATGCTTGGTCAGGCTCTTAATTGTGTATATTTATTATTACTTTGATAACTAAATGTCTGGTCTAGATATCACATATACATCCATATCCTGGGATGCTGAGCAGCATTCATCCCTAACCATTGATGCTTAAAGTTGCAAATCATGACACAAAGTGTATTATGAAAGTGTGACTGCTCATTATAGCCTGCTAAGATTGGCTCTGTTGTCGGGTTATAACATCAACAGAGGTTGAAAAACGACATAAGGTAACTTGTGAATTTAAACTCAGGACAGAACAAAGGAGTTAGAGGAAGCAGCACATTGTGAGCCTAAATATATCACCATCTCCTGTCTGGAGGTTATATTGTTTCACTAAAAATATATGCCTCACATCACCCATGAAATGAATTAGGCTTAAAAACATCTTCTGTCACCTGCGGCCATTGACCATGGGTGAGTCACCTCTGTCATCACTCCAGAGCTAGAGACAACAACACAGCATCAATAAAAAGGATTTTGACCTTTGAAACCGTCTGACACAGGAAACCTGCGTTGCGTTTAAGAGCTGGTCATTTGCGTTTACGCACTTTTATTGCCATTGCTCTGATAAGATCACGGAAAATGAAATGAAAATGACACATCATGCAAGTGGCCAGAGTACGTCAACTACAAATACGTATTTAGTAGATGATGGAAAAACTGCATGTCACTTCTAAGCAAGAGAAATAAGTACTGAATGACGTGTTTCTGTTTGGGAATAGATACAATTTTAACAGCAGTTGAAGCCGCTTCGACAAGTGGTTAAATTCATTATGCACTAAGCACTTGATTATTAACTTTGTGTGTAAATACGAACAGCCAGCATTTTGTAAACAGTCACCAATGGTCATAAAAGACTTGCTAGATTGGCTATTTCTAACTCATCAATGCAAACATTTCTTGCACTAGGAGTTAAAACCCCATTTGGATTTACATGGTGATGTATGCATGACTAGATTACCGAGGTATACATTTTGTGACCTGCAGATTGAAGCATCTTCTTGTTATCACAACGAAACTTTGTAAACTTACAAACACGAATAAAACCATATGCACAGAAAAATATGAATGTTACTTGTTCAAACGTGCAATTACACAACTTAAATCAGTAATCTTTTTTATTTCAAGTAAAATAAATTGCCCTTATTGGTGGGGACCACCCCAAACCCCCTCAAGGACCTCAGGGGGTCCCTGAACCTATGAGATCCACTGTACTGAACAACATATATGATTTCCATATTAACAGCTTCCATAATGGTGACAACTGACTACAGCATATTTGCCAAAGCCCAACAATAACATGTTGTCATGGGGACATACAGATGACACAACATTTACACAACTACCCCTCTACAGGTCTACAAGCATCCTTATTAACCAGTAATAAATAATTAATGTCGTTTCAGTTAGTCTACATGATTGAACCCTGACGAAATATTGACCCGTCTTCAACCGAATATCCCTCTACTTTAACGATTTAATTAAACAGAATGCCATTTTAACGTTTCTATATCATTCACACTTTTGTATTTCCAGATTGTTCTCCCATTGTGACTTCATGTAGCGTGTGTGGTTTGACCTCCTGGCAAGCTCATCTCTTTACTTCGGTATTCATAAAATGCTGCGAATGACATGTCCGCATATTAACCGAATTGATTGACAAGCCATAACATCGTTTCTGAGCCCGATAAAAACCATCATTCAGCAGCTATTAACAAACACCCCCACTTTCTAGTTTAAGCACATATTCCCCTGAAGGTTACAATCAGTTTTAATGCGTAAAGCTTTTAACAATTCTCTGCCAAACAGCATTAAAGTATCACTACAGGTGTTGAAACGTCTAATTCTAACTGAGTCAAACAATCTCTGTGAACCCCAATGAATGAGCATCGCAATAAAAAAAACCCAGGGGCCGGACAGCACCACACAAAACACTTAATTAAACCAGTGCGTCACCACACAGGACTCTAACAGCCAGTGTTTACAATGATGTTTGCTCGCTTCTGTATATTTCTCACCGACAAGGGAGCAACATCCTACTTTCTTCCACCTCAGTGTTCACCAGCCACGCCGTGAGGAGAAAGGAGACCGTGAACAACGCGTGAAAACCAACGGCACTCACCGGCGGAAAACAACTGAAAGTCTGTCAGCTGCTGGCTTCCTTCCTTCTCTTGACTGAACGCAGCTGATGGCGAGCCGCTGCCTGAGTTCAGCTGTTGTTTTGTTTTTGTATTCGCAGGAAAGTTGCGAGGTACAAGCTAAAGTTCATGTCCGGTCACCGTGATTAGCCGCAGCCACTGCTGCTAGCTTCCTTCTCTTTCATTTTCTTCATCTTTTTGTTTTTTCACATAGAATTTGAGAGCTTTGACGTCACTGCCATCTGGCGACCAACATGGTGCATTGCAGCACTCAACGCCTCAACATGTTTAATCAAAGAACATACTCAGAGGTTGATAGTTATTGAATAATGAAGGAGTAAATAATAATGTTTGTGTTAGTATAGGACTCTAATTTGACTATGGTGAACGATGTTTTTTCACATTACATTTAAAATTGTTTTACAATGATGAAATTATGAATCTCACATTACCATGTTCGTATTTTCGTGTTTCTTTTATGTCAATCATCATCTCACATGTTTGTCAAACGATGTTACAAGCAAATACGTTCAATGATTCCAACTTTACAAATAAACTGTTTAACATTAGGTTCTAATATGCTGTGTGAGGAGCCTGTCAGCTACAACATTTTAGGAACAAGAACTAAGCTTAACAAACCCTCAAACTTTAAGCTCTCTCTCTCAGGTTAAAAAGAATTTCATCGAACATTTACTGTAGACATACATTTTATTTATTTAGCATCTGCTAACAACCTCAACTCCAGAAATATGAAAATACACATGTAGCATTAAAATTTGAGAAGGGAAGAACACACAGATTTTATTTCATTCATTGAACTTAATCATCGCTACCTCGATGGTGCTGAGGTCAGCTGAGGTATGAAGGTAATAACAAGCCTTACATAGATTTATAATACCACTTTTTCCTTTGCTTCCCATTGGGTGACTGGCCCGGGTCGCTGCCAGGCAGCCTGGTGTGGCTGATGTGAGTCTGGCACCCAGTCAAGAGAATGTGGAGCAGCCCTCTATCCCATCATCCAGGGGGGCATGAGAAGCCACTCTGTGCTGCAGCATAAGGAAGTAGTGTTCACTAAAAACCAGAAACGGCTTAGACCTCCTTTTCTTCATAATCTCTCTCTCTCCCTCTACCTTTGCAGCATCCAAAAATCTTTTTTTATACACTTGATATTATATAATGTATTTAAAAAACAGCAAAAATGTACTGTGAAGCGCTCTGTCTTCACTGCTTCAATGGCCATCCTATCACTGGTGCTCATCCTGGATTTTAAACCGACAAACAAGTCTTTGTTTTCTTTGGCGACTTTCTGCTTACAGGGAAACAGAAACAGAGTTTTTTTCTTCAAATTTTCAGCATGTAATTATACAAGAGTCTCAGCAGTCAAATTAGCATTGAACATGGCTGGAATTCTAATATAATGGTGGGGGACACCCGAAAAAAATGCATGTGAAAAAATATAAATGAAAAATGCTATGAAAGTCATCCTGCATTGCATTGGGAATGGTTGGTTCCTCCAACAGTTGAATCTATGGTTTTGATCTGGGCGTAGACACATTGTTAAAATGTGTGTAGGAAAAACTAATTTACCATTTTCACTACTAAAAATCTAAAAGTAGCTCACACCCGACTCGTAAGATCATACTCAGAGAGATAAGATAACACATTGTCTCCTGGATCTGTCCACTGTCCACTCAGTATAGATATTTTTGGATAACAGTGATGCATTTTAAAATACTATCGATGAGCTTTCTTTCTTCATGCTGCAAATTATGACAACAAATGATTGAATGAGTTGCAGTTACTAGTGGTCAAATCCTTGTTATGTATCTCACTATTTATAAAAATAGGGACATCTACTAATGTGCTAATTCTCAGATGGATGCAACACCTGCAGTTTAATTTGCATAAGGAGTCTTTGATAATCACCAAGCAGGTGGAGAAGAACAAGCTCAGGAGGTTGGAAGAGAAATCCTGCATGTTCAGTTGAGTGTGACACTGCAGAAACCTGATGTGCCAACGAGCTGCCTAACAATTCTGACAACTACATAAAACACCTTCAGCCTTTTAAACACAATCAGAGAGGCATGGAAAAAGAGCCTCTGTATATAAGCTTACCCTTTCCCCCAAACATGCTCACCACAGCTATCAGTGTAGCTTACACATCCACATATATACATTTATATTTAGTGAGAGAGCCCTGACAGCCATAAAGCCGCTTTTGACTTCCACAGAGAGGCTGTAAAAATGCAGCCCTCCCACTTCATAGACTGCAAGAGACTGTGTCAACACACACACACACACACACACACACACACACACACTCACACACACATTCCAGGTTGGCTACAACCAGAATTGAATGCATCTAGTAATCTAACA
>CAAKHC010009012.1:5526-36901 GCA_901007825.1 Macroramphosus scolopax | reverse complement strand
TTTTATTTTGAAAAACAGGAATTATAATTCCAGTGTAAAATACTGGATACAACTCAACACTCAATGCAGCCTATATGCCTGCATATCAATTTAAACTTTGTCATGTTCTGGCCCCACATAAGGACTCTTTATATGTAGATGTATGTATTGTATGTAAGTATTTAAGCTTTTCAAATTCCCTTGATTTTCTTAAATAAACTAGACTTCAACAGTTATCTTAGAAAGGTGCAGAAAAAAACCCCTTCACATACGATGTTCTTTAATCATTAATGGTTAGTAATGGAAACGTGTTTAAGACAAATGAATCATGCTTCTCCCTCGCAGGCTGAACTTAATTTAGCACCAACGATATTTCCTGTGCTGACGGACAGAAGGGCTTTCATTCCCCCAGCGGGCATGTATGGAATTTCCAAATGCTATTAGAGACTCTTGACGTCAAGTTTCCGTTTGACTAACGAGGATGACGTAATGAAAACACACGGGCTGTATACCCTGAATAACACAGAATATGAACATAAACAAACAGGGGTTAGGGAAAAACACAGTGGCATACAGAGGTGGAGGAAATTACAATAATAAAACCAGCCATTCATCTAAACACTTACTTCACTGTTCATTCACACTCATTAGTTTGGTATTTCTGGTAAAGAGAAGTGAGTAAGTTTGTACAGTTTTACATGACTCTTTCTGTTTACACTCAGTCTGCTTCTTCACTGCCTGTGCTGAAATTAGCAAGTTTGGATGCCATTTAAATACCCTGTCATCTCAATGGAGATGTATATATATATATATATATATATATATGTACAGTACTTGGAAACACAATTTTGATTCCAGTCTCAGTAATTTGGATATTTTTCAGGGAACGATGACCCCCCTGCTTCTGCTGTGTGTGTCCTTGCCCATCATCTTGGCAACAACATCATTTGAAGAGCATGATGGTAAGTCTGAATATGTACACTCACTTCCTTGCTGAGTTCGATAAAGTAAATAGTACACTAAATTATTTTGCCAAATTACACTGTGCAGTTATACTAAATATGAGGTTGCAAGTTCATTAATAAAAGGATACTGAAACAAATTAAACTTTGAAAAACGATCTTTTCTACAGAGTTGGATGGCACTTTGCGTGTCAGCATCCCAATGGAGATGCCTCTCCAACCCCTGCTGGGTGGCAAGGTAGTGGTGCCCTGCTACTTCCAAGACAACACCATCAACGATGACGGAGCCCCGACAATCGCCCCGCTCTCCCACCGCATCAAATGGACCTACGTCACCAAGGAGAAAGTCACGACGATCCTCGTGGCGTCAGAGGGAAAAGTTCAAGTGGAGACAGAGTACTTAGACAGAGTGACGATGATCAATTACCCACTTGTGTCCACTGACGCCAGCATGGAGATAACAGAGTTGAGATCCAAAGACTCTGGCACCTACCGCTGCGAGGTGATGCACGGCATTGAGGATAACTATGACTCTGTGGACATCCAGGTTCAGGGTATGACACCAAAAAGATCTCTTTGAGATATATATGTTTCATTAAGCCCACTATCAATTGATACTCTATCACTGTCCCTCTGTCTGATGTTTCACTCTCTGTCACTCACAGGTATTGTGTTCCACTACCGGGCCATCACCACTCGCTACACTCTGACGTTTGAGAAAGCAAAAGCAGCTTGCATCCATAACAGTGCCACCATCGCCACTCCAGCTCAACTTCAGGCTGCCTATGATGATGGATACCACCAGTGTGATGCTGGATGGCTGTCAGATCAGACCGTCAGGTAGTATTCCAACCATGCCTGCTCATTTGAGGACTGCAGGGTCCCAAGGTCTGCTTGTCCCAAGGTTGCACACATGAATCTTATTCACACTCACACTAACTCACAGTTCGGAGCTTTGAATTCAACAAACCCTTCACCCTGAGCCAACACACGTAGGGAACCAGCTCACTCCAAACAGGAAGGCCGGAAGAATTAGACGCATAAGCTTTTTTTTGCTGTGAAGTGAAGAGGCCAATGTACTCGAAGAGAAGGGAAGTAGAAGTGTGAGAAATCCCCACACACTTTTCTTCCCCTCATTGGCACTGGTTTGGCCGAGTCTACAGTTTAGGTAGCTTTCCAAATTGGACAATATGACATTCTGTCTTCTCACAGTGATGGTGATGTGTGGACGTGAAAGACTAATTACGCTTCAACTTCTCCTTTAAGTCTCTTTTCATTCTCGAGACAGATATTTCTCTGTGAACAGCCACATGCTAATGACTTCTTGTCAGAGTCCGGCTATTGACTGACATCTTTCTTGTCTTTAGGTATCCCATCCATGAGCCACGTGACCGTTGCTATGGAGACAAGGAGAACTTCCCTGGAGTGAGAACCTACGGTGTGAGAGACGTCAACGAGACCTACGATGTGTACTGTTTTGCTGAGAAGATGTCAGGTAAATGTATATAACAACATTCATGAGTCTTGGAACAGTTATAAATGTTACAGGCATTGTTCATTAAAGATATACAACTTTAAAAAAGAACACTTAGTTGCATTATACCTCTGTACTGAATACCAAGCTGTAGTCTGTCATGTCAATGCCTATTGAAACACAGTGGACAGAAGCAATCCTCTCAATGAGTTTTCTTCCCTCCTTCCTCCTCCCAGGCAGAGTCTTCTACTCCATGTCTTTAGAGAAGTTTACCTTCTATGAAGCAGGAGATCAGTGTACCAAACTCGGTGCCAGACTCGCCACCACCGGAGAGCTTTACTTGGCCTGGAAGACCGGCATGGATGTGTGTAACGCCGGCTGGTTGGCGGACAGAAGCGTTCGTTACCCCATCAACATCGCCAGGCCTCAGTGTGGAGGAGGTCTCCTGGGAGTGAGAACCGTCTACCTGTTTCCAAACCAGACAGGATACCCATACCCAGACACTCGTTATGACGCCATCTGCTTCCAAGGTAAATCCTTCTGATACAGGATGTTATTCTCACTGCATACTGGGAACTTAGGTTTAGATTGACAAAGGTATTTGATTGTAGTTATTTTTTCTTTAAGATATTATTTCTGTAATGTCAGGGGAGGTTGCTTCTTGTCCCAAAGGCTTATTGGGTTATAACTGAGTAGTGGGTGGGTCCAAGTACAGCATTCACCTCAGGACATGGACATGGTTGTAGGAGGAGCACAAACACATAAGAGAAGCTCAGGAGTTTAACTGCAAGGGACTCCCCACCAATGAGTTGGATCTGAAGAAGCCTTTTGGATGAAAGATCATCCAGAACCTCAAGCAAATCCAGTCCTCTTCGTCTTGCACCTAGATATACCGTGACCTGGATGACCAAGATTCTTCACGTACAAGCATAGGTCATCAGCCAAGTTTTCAAGTAATATGGGGAATCTCAAATCAAATCTTTTCTCTCTCACAAACAGGTAGTGAAGATGAAGGTGCTGTGCCGGCGAGGACCACCCCCTTCCCAGACATCATCCGCATAACACCGGCCCCTGGAGCTTATCCCGGCCTTACAACCCCACCCGGGGGTCAGGAGATCAAACAAGGAGGAGTGGACATCCTCTCCCCACTGCCCTCACCCCCGTTCACTCATGTGACTCGACCGGGGACAGATTTGGATGATGCCATGGCTCCCACAGGTGCTTTGCTTTCTAACTGCCGTGTAATACAGAGTCAACAAGTTTAATAATATGAAACCCCACCCATAACCCCACCTATACTTATATAAAACCTGTTCAGCCTAAACAAATAAACAACACACGCTAAGGAACATTACAGTCTCTAAAAACACTTCATGTATTGCAGTGTCCTGTCCTCAGTACTCCTCAAACGTTTTGTTCTTACGATGGATGCAAAATAAATACAAATAACACCTAAATAAAAATAAATTGAAATAACAATAAATAATTGCATTTATTTTAGGGATGTTATTTAGGGACAACTGAAGAATGTTTTGACCAATTAACTCTTCGAAAACACAGTATAAGTTGAAATACTGTGTACATACCTGCAGCAGTCCCATTCTGTCAATGCAGCCATTATAACCAGATTATATATAAACAGTAAATGACTAAGTATTTGTCATTTGTTTCCATGACGTTAAGACAAAAATTTCTTTCCATCTTTCCTTTTATTAGGTGTGGTGTTCCACTATCGGTCTATTATGGGTCGGTACACTCTGACCTTTCTGGAGGCTCAGCAGGCCTGCAAGAGTATTGGAGCCGTCATCGCCAGCCCCCAGCAGCTGCAGGCAGCCTTTGAGAAAGGGCTGCATCAATGTGATGCTGGGTGGCTCCGTGACCAGACTGTCAGGTGAGTCGGAGGCACAAGGACCAACGGGTTCATATACTGAATACTAACTAAGCTGATATTAACTGATGTAATTCAATGTGCTTATTTACAAATTTCTGCTTAATACACAGAAGCGTCCCAATCAATTAATCATTTAAAATCAGAAGTAAAAAAATTTTTAGTTATTGGTAAACAGCTTCTGGAGGGCCTCTTCAACAGAGCAGAGCATTAAAAATCCTCTCTCATGCACAGGTATCCCATCGTCTCGCCCAGAAATAACTGTGACGGTAATCTGCATCACCTCCCAGGGGTCCGATCTTACGGCCTGAGGCCTGACAGTGAACGCTACGATGTATTTTGTTACGTAGAACGTCTGCAAGGTGAGGAGCATGAGCTCACTCGTACTTTGAAGTAATTCAATTACAAAAATGTACACGCACTACCAAATAGCAGAAGTATTTTGAACCGCATGTGCTCCTATCACTCTCCAAGGTGAGGTCTTTTTCACGAGCGACTACGACAGCTTCTCCTATGAGGAGGCCGTGCAGCACTGCCAGAAACTCAACACCACCTTGGCCTCCACCGGGCAGCTGTATGCTGCTTGGAACCAAGGCCTTGACAAGTGCCGCCCAGGCTGGCTGATGGACCGCAGCGTCCGCTTCCCCATCACAACCCCCAGATCCCACTGTGGGGGTGGCCAGGTGGGGGTCCACATCATCTACGCCTACCCCAACCAAACAGGCTTCCCTGATGAGCACTCACGCTATGACGCCTACTGTTTCAAAGGTAGGAGAAGGTTGATTACATTTATCTTAACACAACACAACCTCATGATTTAATAAAGGATCATTATATAAAACATTTGATCCTTTTTGTGTTTTACAGCTGAAAGCCATCTCATTGACATTGACATTGACATTGAAAATGAACTCAGTTTCAACATGACGATCGTGAAGGTGGACGTCATCAACAAAACAACAGTCCCATTTGATCACGCAGCACCCACCGGTAAGATAGCCGTACCAAAGTCGTTATCTGTAGTACTCATTGATACTCAGGTTTGGTCTTGCGGTTATATTTGTTTAAACAAATGGCCACAGCAACCTGTCTTCTTATACATTATTGTACATCTGTGTACTGTGTGACAAATATACCACTGATCTAATCTGGTATTTTGTCTTGTGTTTTAGTTGAAACTACTGTAAGTTACAATGAAACTGAAACCAGTGAAAATATTACTGAAATAGTGGAGTTCATCAACAAGACAACAACCATCAAAATCCACCAAACTGCTCCTACAGGTAAGACAAAACACATATTTGTGATAACATTTGAGGGGAGAAACAAGCAGACAGTATAGATCATGACATCTTTGCACACCACTATGTCTTATAATTGCCATGCAATGTTTGGAATTTAGGTATTTTCTGTAAAAATAATACAATCTTTCAATCAATCAGCCTTAACACAATATTTTACATCCCTAAACAGTTCATTATATTTAGGGATTATCTAATGTATTTTTCTCACATTTTCTTACTTCCAGTTCCTGTTGATGGTTCAGGCTCTGGTTCAGCTGATCACTCAGCCAGCGGGGAAATCTCAGGGGAGTCCAGCACCTCCAGTGGTAGTGGTGATGCCTCCGGTTCAGGAATGAACGTCATCTTCAGTGGACAAACTGACATCTTCTCCGGAGAGCACTCTGCTTCTGGTGGTCCACATGAGGCAGAGGGGGGAAGTGCTATCATCTTCACATCTGGCGAGTCATACAGTGCATCTGGATCTGGATCTGGATCAATATCTGGATCTGGATATGGATCTGGATCGGAAACTGGATCTGGATCGGAAACTGGATCTGGAATGGAAACTGGATATGGATCTGGATCGGAATCTGGATCCGGATCTGGGGAGGACAGGCAACACTCTGGCTTCACTGCATCAGGATCAGGTTCGGCCAGTGGTAGTGGGGACATCAGTGGTAGTGGTAGTGACTTACTGATCAGCATGGTGGACGGAAAGATGGAGGAATTTTTGACCCACCAAATCCCCACTGAGCAGCAGTTAGGCAGCGAGGACTTGTTGGTATCGGGTATGTCCGGATCGGGAAGTATGTCCGGATCAGGAAGTATGTCCGGATCAGGAAGTATATTCGAATTAGATGGCATATCTGGATCAGGAAGTATATCCGGATTAGAAAGTATATCCGGATCAGGAAGTATGTCCGGATCCGGAAGTATGTACGGATCAGGAAGTATGTCCGGATCAGGAAGTATGTATGGATCAGGAAGTATGTCCGGGTCAGGAAGTATGTACGGATCAGGAAGTATGTCTGGATCGGGAAGTATGTCCGGATCAGGCATCAGTGGATTTTCCGGCATCTCATTCACAGACCACAGTGGCATTGACCTAACAGTCCAGCCATCTGGTGAGCAGGAGTTGTCTGGATATCATATCTTTGAATCAGGGGACTCCAGTGGCTTCCCAAGTGGCTTTTCATCCGGTGCTTCAGGCAGCGGTTCTGCCTCTGGACACTCGTTCCATCTTCCCGGTGAGGTCATCTACATAACAGATGATGGGCTGATAGAGGTAACCTCTGCCCCACTGGAACGCCAACCTGAGCAGGGCCGGGGGGTGGTCGAAATAAGCGGGGAGGGAAGTGGTTCTGGGATCCACAATGAATTCAGTGGCATTCTGGAGCAAAGCAGTGACAAACCGGTCACTGAGAAGCTTTCTATTGCCCTACCGCCTGGTTCCACCATGAGTTACTCAGACCACATTACCAGCCTTGGCCAATCGGGACACGGGGAGGAGGAACAGGGAAGCCCTGCTGGACCTACAGTTTTTGTTATGACTCCTGACCCTGCCTACACCGTCCCAACCACAGCACCATCTGTATCGCTGGCAACCCCTGCTGTTGTGGAGCAGCCTGGCGTAGAAGAGGGTATGTAGCTTAGGTTGCAGCAAACCAAAATATCTGAACAGTTTTCCTTGTGATGCAACTACTCAAGCAAAATATTATTTTAAGTGAAGTAAAGCTTCCTTTCTGTTGTCGACCCCTGCTGACCGCTGTCATGCAACGATTTCAAGCGTCCTTTTACATGTGTGTGTTTGTGTGTGCAGCTGTGCAGGGCTGTGCCGAGGGCTGGATGGAGTTCATGGGAAACTGTTACCTCCACTTCGCGGAAAGACACACCTGGACTGACGCTGAGCAACGCTGCCTGGAGCTCAATGCCCACCTGGTCAGCATCAGAAGTCAGGAGGAGCAGCAGTTTCTCAATGGTAAGTGGCTGTGTGGCCTGTGTGTGTAACGTGTGTGCGTCTTGCTGCTACAAACAAATAATCATGGTCATTTTATGAAATATATCTAAAGATAATGTGCATAATGCACAGAGTTTGTAACAATTAACCCCCGTAGCAAACAATTCCTCTTCTTTGCACTGCAGCCAAAGGTCAGGACTACGAGTGGATAGGACTCAACGACAAAGACGTTCAGAATGACTTCCGCTGGACAGACGGCAGTCATCTGGTGAGTTGATAGAATGATAGGAACTCATTATAGCTAATACATCATCACCTAATACTCAGATCTTTTACCATATGTCAATCATAATAACATTAATATAACCTTCTAAGACATATGAGAACTGGAGGCCCAACCAACCAGATAACTACTTCAACTCCGGGGAGGACTGTGTGGTGATGATCGGGCATGAGAACGGTCAATGGAACGATGTGCCCTGCAACTACTACCTTCCCTTCACCTGCAAGACTGAACCTGGTAGGTGTATGCAGTTGGGATACTAGAAGTGTCTCTTGTTGGGGCCTAGTAGACATTGCTTTGCTTTAGAGGCTGCTAAATGTTGGCTTTACTAAGACTTAAGTTGAACAAAAACAATCATCGCTTGGTGAGAAAATTTTGTAAATAGGAAACATCATCAATAGCGAAACATGATTAGCATGTTAGCACGATTGAAGTTTTATTCTAGCAACTGGGTTGTTATTACTAGACTTATCAGTTATCTGTCTTGTCGGTCAGTCACATGTGGAGCGCCCCCTGAGGTGGAGCACGGGTTGGTGATGGGCGGCAGCCAAGAGCGCTACCCAATCAACTCTAAAGTCCGCTACCAATGCGACCCAGGCTACACACAGCGCCACTTGCCTCTCATACGCTGTATGGCGAATGGGCAATGGGAGAAGCCGCAAGTGGAATGTACAGAAAGTGAGTTTGAAACATGTATTTTTATCCATAAAATGATTGTAAATTAGAAAAGGTGCATTCAAGTGCTAACATATGGTCTTATCTTAGCACTTAGCACTGTTCTTAGCTAGCGAAGTAAGAGACGTAAACTGCAAACTACCATAATACTACTTTTGAAATGAATCCTTCGGTCACTCGACTCACCTCAGAATCATTTCTAAGTATTCTGACATGAAATCATCAGTATTCGTACCTTTTCTCCCCCAGCCGGCGTCAACAGTAACAGGCTACACAAAAGATCCCTTAGGAGGAGAAGTAAAGGCGTCAGCAGCCAACGGGAACAGAGGAAGTGGCTCTGAGAGGGACTGAAAGGACATACAACAGAGAGTCACAAAGGACCCCTCTTGTGAAGAAGCAAGGACACCAATGCTAATGCCCGACCAAAAAGATAACATTCCATCCCGTGTAAATACAAACACTAAAGCACATTTAGACAGTGATGGTCGAATTGACTAACGTTTTGGATCTTTCAATGTCACTCAGTGAAGGCAGTTTGTCAGAATATGTATTTATAGCGTCTAATTTATAGCTGTGATCCAGCATTTGGAAAAATATAATCTGAATGCAAAAGTTCCATTCTCTGCCGTCAGGTGCCAGTACTGCATGTAACGTAAGAAACAAACAGAAGGTAAAATTATGACTTAATACGCATTGGAGTGACACAGTGCAACAACAGGCCAATATAAAAGTTGAATTCTCCAACAAATTGTTACGTAGATTGTTACTCTATTTCTAGGCTATTTTTCTAGTTCTGTGTTTCTTAATGTTTTTATTTGGTCATATAATGTAGGGACTCGTGTGTGTGCTTCAGACTGGTGAGATCAACTGGTTCTTACCATGTATACCAAGTAAGTGATTCTCAAGCTTTTCGGTTGTGACCCTTTGATAAACAGTGATGATATGATCCTTCTCTCATTAAGTATGAAGAATAATAATGAATAACTTGAGGCTTAGAAAAAGCTCAGTTTTGCATTGAAATCATCGCAATTGGGAGTAAAATCATGAAGGAATAGACACAGAAGTGCGTTTGTACATTGTTCAGTCTAAATTACTTTGTCACAACCTGAAATCGGAGAAGGCACTTTGCTACGGCACGAACACAATGTCAGATCAACTTAAAACAATGGTGCTGTTCCATTTAATGATGAATAAAAAGTTCAGGACGTAATGTAAGTCACTAAAACTCCCCTGGATTTACATAGCAGAGGCATGGATCCAAGTCACGTGGCTTTGACTCAAATCAGATAGGGTCACACATTTTATGACTTCAGACTGGACTCAATAAAATCCTAAAAGACCTGCAACTCAATTTAGACTTTAACAGCAATAACTTGTTTCTTCACTTGGACTTAGGCCTTATAACTTGAAAGACTTGATACTCTGTCGAAACCCAAAATGTATTTAAAAAGTGTTTGGTGAATCAACTTCATTTCCCTGATTATAGTTCCACTTTGGATCAATCTGTCAGCTGCCGATTACTTAAGGACTAGAAACTGGAAGATTAGTGACTCGCTTTAGTAATCGGCAGTCTTGATTTTGGATTTGAGTGGAAAGACATGAGACTTACGTTGGACTTGCAAAACAATGACTTGGTCTGTAAAATAGTCAGCACTCATGCACTTTGGGGAGTCTTCAGTCACTTCTCTGCCCATCATTTAAACCCAGAGCACCTGAAACAGTAAAAAAAAAAACTTCATCTGCAGCTGATGCAACATCTGAGCATGAATTACACATCTCCACCTCATTCATGGGACATCTGTTACAAAAGATGTACACCCTGTTCCTCAGGTTGGGGTTTATATTTGTGACTTCTCAAGCGTGATTCATGACCTCTGTCAGCACTGCCTTGTGTGGGATCACCATTTAGTTAAGTGTTTGCTTATGAGAGGACATTCTAACTGTAAATATTCACACTGCAATTGTCTGAACAGCAGGATCTGTCAATAACTTACATCAAGCAAATCATTTAAATGTTAAACTAATGCATTATCAAACTTATTGTTGCCTAGTTGTTGATTTGTTAGTTGAATTGAGTGGTAATTTGTATCTATTAGTTATCAAAAATGGTTATGAATGATTAGAAAAGCCAGCTGAACAGCATCAGACACAATAGAAAAGTGGACTTTTCTACCCGAGGTTCAGCCATGTTGCTGTGTTTCATGTGACGGGCTCATCAGAAAAGTACAAGTAAAACACAAAGGAAAAGAAGCTGAGAAACTATTGAAGAAAAATCAAGTTTTCTAGATATGATGAAATTAGAAATGGAGGATGTTGAGAAGGAAGAGGATGTTATTAAATGTTGACCATGACCTTTTTAGGTCAAGTTTTGCTTCAACTTACTTACAATATTTGCGTCCATATACGACTTCTCACAAATACTGAAACAGCACAACGCACCACGGAATATGGAAAGTGGATGAGTAAACCTGCGAAGATTAAAGTCTGGCCTGCTCTAAGATTTGTCTGTTTCGTACAAGTGAATGAAATAAATCAAGTGGATTTGGTGGACGGAATATCTTCAACATTCCAGCATCGAGAACATAAAATCAGTGAGCGGAAACACAACTGTGTCGGCGTTTGTGATTTACTGATTCTTATACAAAATTAAGTATCTCTTGAACCAAAAGATGTTACTGCTGTTGTAACTTTGTTCAGATCCCGCGTCCTGATGTGAACCCACAGTACTGTGCCGAACCAAATAAAACTTGGAATCATATGTCTCTGAGAAATTATTGTCCTAGTGTAAGTAACAGTATTTAGTATTTAGCAACGGTATTAGCTGATTTGCTTTTTTAAGTTACCCAATTTCCAAGAAAGTGGAGACATGTTTCCTTGAAGCTGTTAAATGTGAGGTAAACTCTGCAAGCCACAGGAACAAACCTGGCATTTAGTCTGTTTATACTTTCCTGTGGAACCCATCTGTGAAAAAAACCTACAGTAAATAGCTCTTTCATCAGCCTCGACAGCGACTACCTTCATCGCGACAGCTAACAGAAGTGCCCTGTGTGTCGAACAGGGAGAGTCGGCCCGTGTGTTGGGAAGTCTACGTGTGGCTGCACGTGTTCATCCATCAATGTATGCAGTCACTCTGAACATGCATGTGCATTCCTAGGTAGAAAAAAGTGCCCTTTTCTATATAGGAAATATACTTATATACTAGCATTTTAGCTGTTAAAAGTTTGAAGTATAGAGGATATAACTTGAGAATATATCGGTGATAAACTGCAAGCCAAATGTCATTACACATCTATTAAACATGCAAAATTATTCTTGGGATGATCCATTGAAACATGCCTTCAGTGCAGCTGTCCGTGTACTTAGTGCAACTTAAATGGTTTCAAATATAATCATAAAGCATTTTAAAAGTGTACTGAAGTGTATAAAATATGCTCCGAGAAGTATTAAGTATATATTTTCAGGTGTATTTTTTCTGTGGATACAGTTATAGAGCCTTGTGTGTGTGTGTGTGTGTGTGTGTGTGTGTGTGTGTGTGTGTGTGTGTGTGTGTGTGTGTGTGTGTGTAAATAGGACGTGTTTATAAAAACCTGCTGACCATATAATCACTGGGACTTCTGTGCACCTTCGGACGCAGGAGGGCGTAGCGCCATGTTTGACTCCACCCGTATAAAAAAGGCCATCGTGGCCAGACAGAGCAGAACGTGTTAGCTCGACACACAGTGGCTGTTTTGTACGGGTCAGTAACCCATCTCACCTCTCTGCCCTGGCGTTCCAGTTTGGACAGTGAGTCGAACTGTGTCAGCAGACCGACCTGAGGCGGTTTTACGGTCCGCAGCGACTAACAGAAAGAATTTATTGTGTGTAAATCTGGCAATAAAAAGGCGTCAAAAAAGCTTTCTGAGAAACGTTATTTCAGACTGAGGGGTCACTGATGGATTCTGTCCGTGAGTGTAGGGAAGTCAGTCAGTCAAACACGTACTGTATTTCAGGATTGAATATCTCGTCAATAACTAAATGGATTACTAATATTCTGTACAAATATTCAATGACGCCTGAGGAGGCCTCTTAATGAGTATGATGTTCTTCAGACTCTTCATGTAGCTCCACCTACAGGTCCACACTTCACTGAACTATAGTACTCGTCTCTTTTCAGACCTTCATATTACCACACACTTCCGGTGTAGCCAATCACCTCACCCTGGGTTTCCAATCACAGTCTACCAGGCACCAAACATGCTGACTCACCACAACTCTAAGAGGTGGGCTCACCGGTACATCAGTCAAACTGCATACTCAATCATAGTGACATCACTCCATCACAGGAAGACACCTCAAAACCCACAGTGAACTCCTGTCATCCACATGTACATTATTTAATGATAAAAGTCGAACATCATAGTGTCTCATTGACTGTATACTAATATGGGCGTGGCCACAGGGACGACCCCACATTGGTTTGTGACGTCACGTCGACTTTGAATCCTCCAGGTCAAATGAATCTGCAGTCGTCATGGTTATTAATCGCCTCCAGCTCCAATCAGCAGTGAAGGAAACAGGAAACAGGGGCACAGGCTGATTTCCCCTCCTTGTCCTGGTGCAATGCCATGAAGCGCATTGCATGCTTGAATAGCCAGGTAGGAACATAACCTTCGCTTTAAACCTTCCCGATCACGCCAGTTTGATCCAATCACACGTAAAATCAATTCAAATCCGATACGGTCATATAGATGATGTGCGGAAACAGGATACCAAACATGGGCTTGGTAAACATTTTTAATGTGGTACATAAAGTCAAAGTCAAAAGTATACATGAACTGTTAAGAAAACATCGTGCACCAATGGTCAAATAATCTTTAAGTATTCATGGGCCCTTGTTACAGCAACAAGGTGTTTGGTCCTGCATATACTGGATACGGTGTATGTTGTCAGTGCCCACTAGTATTATACTTTACTAAAACAACTGTGTAACTAAACAACTGCCTTGAGTTGTCCTGGTGTAAAGTGGTAATATGTTGCATCTCTAACAATTATCGTCATGAATGCAGTATTATCAAACCATTAAAGGTTATAGTGATTTATAAAGTTCTACTGATAAAGTAAAATACCTCATATAAAACAGATTAACAGCAGTGTTTCTATTCATTTGTATAAAATAATATAAAAGACACCGACAGGATGTAAAAAAAAAAGATACATGTGTGTAATGAAATGTCTTCCACTCTGCATGTAAACAAGGAAATTTGAATATCACAGCAATAAACTTGTCTCCTTTCTGCCACCGTCAATCCGCTATAGAAAAGACTTCATTATATTTCACAGTGGTAAAAGGAGTCTGTGGTGGAGCTGACCGAGATGAGCTGTAAAGGTCTGTGCCGTGGTCATTAGCAAGGCACTTAACCCAGTCATATGTGGTTATAACGAGACAAGAGTGAAGGTTTCCTGTTCTGTACTGGAGGTGAAGTCAGAGTATGAATCTGAGTCTGGACGTGTCCCTGAGCTTTAAATTAACTTGTGAGTCGCTCTGTAAATGATGTGTGTCAACATAAGCAAAGGAGAAATCGATTTGAACCATATGGCCAGAAGTGTCTGTACACTTGGTCCACATACTGCATATTTGTGTCATTCAGGGTTGAAGTTGTTTAAGTTGGCTTGCAAAAGGCCAAAGGAAGTGTTGATGCTGCATCATACTATGATACTAAATTCAATTGTGTGTTCTATCACGACAGTGTTTGTGTTCATACGTCACTTCAGAGCCAAACTTCACTGAAGCTCTGGAGGCTGAATGGGAAAAGAAAAAAATGTTCATTTGCTTTCGGGATACAGCTGATGCTGACCCCTCGAGCAGACCAGTGTTCTGTTAAAATGCTCTGTTAGCTTCTTATATTGAATGAGAGCATCTACCGATAACAGTAGACGCCGAATTTCTGGTGCCGAGGGGGGAAGCCGAAACTACGCACCCCTGGTTCTGGTGGACCACAGTTAGGTCGGGCGTTTGTGATGGGATACCGGACACTACCATCAGCCAACCAGCCAGCGTCACAGCGATCCAATCCCACCAGCCTCCAGGCGGCGTACAGCTGGCCCACTTTGGCGATTTCACCGGAGTTACTCGCACAAGCTTGGACAGCTTCCGTGAAGTTGAGCTTAGTTGGGTGCTTTAAGAAGTACACCGTCCCTATGGCAGGAGAAAGTCATACATCACGAGAATGTCACGTTGATTTGAAAAGTTCACTCACCTAATACTGACCCTTGATGGAGGCGGAGAAGCAGAAAGCGTCGAAGCGGTGGAAGAGGCGATGCCGTTGTCCGTAGCTACGCAAACCAGGAGCCAAGTCCGTCCCCCCACATCCCTCACGTGGGACTGTGATTGGATACTGCACCGTGCCGTCAGCCAACCAGCCGGCGTTACACCAGTCTAGTCCCTCTTCCCATGCCGCGAAGAGCTGCTCAAATGTAGCCAGAGTGGCTTCCTGATTCTGGCATGCTTGTTGAGCGCCCAGGAAATTCAAATGGTAACGTCCTTTCTCAGAGAAGTAGGGAAACACCACACCTATGTAGGGAAGATACATGTGTTACACGTTTGTATCATGTTTTGCATGATAAAAGCGTCTAGCATCTCAGTACTTCCTTCACACTCACCCCGAAGCTCGAGCTCAACTGTCACACTCTCGTCCTCCAGGCCGTCGATGACCTCACAGCGGTATCTTCCCGTGTCATTGAGATGCAGCTCATTGATCACTAGAGACATGTCCCCGGGTGCTGAACGTCGTAGGCGCACGCGGCCTCGGAAGCTGCCATAGCTGCGGTGACGATTGCCCATGGCAACCATGACCTCCGTTTCCATGGCAAAGGCTGCAGGGGAAGCAGGTGCACTGATGGCACTGGCAGGCAACCAGGACCATTTCACTCGTGTCCTGCGCGGCGTGGTGAGTTCAGGCTCGTAGTGGTAGTGACAGGGAAGGGTGATGCTGCTCCCCCTCGTGGCTGAGACGGAAGGCTGTGGGGACTCCACGTGGAGACGCACTCCGTTGAAGTAGACTAGAGGAGCAGCAAAGAGACAGAGCTGCTGTTAGAATAGTTGATTGTGAGATTATTTAACGATGAAACTACCGCAAGTAGGGATGAAAGCTTCATCTTCTTGGTCTGTCTTTAATAGGGAAGGCAAAGCAAGTAACATTTAATTTAAAAGTGATTTCTGCACTAGGTCATTAATTAACCTTATGCTTTTGTTTGCTTGTATGTGACTTTATTTGGTAAATTAAACACACTCAGTACATTTGACTGCATTGGAAGTGTTGAAATCACCTCCACCATCAATGAATGGAGGTGAAGCTGAGAATGAACAGAGACTGTTCTGAAACCAGATTCATTCACTGTATCTGTCACGTGGGTCTCATCACTCCCTTCGGAGACTAGAAGCAGACGTTGAGTCTATTCACTTTAACGGGAGAAGTGAACATGAGCCCAGTGTATGAATTATTCATTTTTCATACAGATAAATCAGGAGAAAATTAAGATTCAGTTCAAGACCTGTCTCTGTCTCAGCAGCACGATTCTGCTCTCATTGTGCTGAACCATTGATTTGGGATCACTGCAGTGTTGCCCAACAGATCATTTAAAGAGACTCGAAAGTGAAACTGCAAGCATGACTTTCACTTTTTATAAGTCAGCTCACACAGAGGTGACCCACTGATCTGGCAATGATGGGTTTGTTTTTTCCACTGTGTTGTATACAAGTGGTGCAGGGAGAACACACACACACACACACACACACACACACACACACACACACACACACACACACACACACACACACACACAGTCAAATCTGACATTCAGATTAACACATATGCTGGTATTACTACTGAAGTAGTATATGCATGACCTCTCCCCTACCTTAACCTTAACTACTGGTGCCTAATACAACCCGACCCTCACCCTCATCCTCATCCTCAGCTACACCTAATCATAATTCTAACTCTGAAATAAAACTACTCTTTGAAGTTGTTAGGAGAATTTCCTCCTTCCTGAGATATAAAACTGTTCTCACAAAGATATAGAGACACACACAGAAGACCTACTCTCTCCGTTGCCGTTGCCGTTGCTGATGTCCTGGTAGTGGAAGCCGTTGTTGTAGCCGGAGGCCCTGCACTGTCCGCCGGGCAGCAGCAGGTACAGGCAGGCGGCCAGCAGGGGGCGCAGTAGACTGAGCATGATGCTGTCGTCTGCTGAACAGGGAAGCAGAGAGAAGTGGTCTTTATTCAAAGCTGTCATAAATACCAGGAGGGGGGACACTGTGAAACCACAGGAGAGTGATTACCAGTTTACATAAATTACACAATCAAAATAAAGTTCAAAATGGTTGGTAACATCAACTTATGACTTGCAATCATTGAAGATTCTTCTCAAAATAATGTGTGCTTGATCAGTTCATCACTCAACAGAGTAAAAAACAGCTGTGAACACACACCGCAGTCTCAAGGGAGAAGAAAGAAGATAAATACATTTCACAGCTGTGAACAGATTCATTCGCAACGCTCACCAATTCATTAATTTGAAATGATGTTTTCACAGTTAATATTACAGCTCTGTTGTCCGCTCTCATTTTAAAGTTTGCACATATTAAAGTCATTCTCCAGCTTTCTTTTCAATGTCTTTCTTACACTTTCTAAAGCGCCTGATGCAGACTTGCATATGAGCTGCTTTTCAAGTGTTTACAAATAAAATCGCATTTAAATTAAAGCGCACAGATTGATTGAAATATTTTAATAATTATGACATCACTGGCGGTGTGTTTGAAGAGAAAGAGTATAAAAACTCACAGATATGCAGTTGTCCGTGCAGCGTGTTTTCAGTTCATCTTCTCGTCATCCTCTGCTGCGTCTCTGCTGACCGGACCGTCCTGACGCCGAGTGCGTAATGACGTCACGGGAGTCGTCCCCTGTGAAGCTCCAAAAATTACCTCATCATAGTTTATAGAGACACGAGCCAATGTGAGGAGTCTGTCCACCCACTCACTCTGTACTAATGATAATAGTCTACCTATATACAATATTTATAGTGTAGACCAATGCAGGGGAAACTACATGTAATCATATCATATCCTGTATCATTAAAATAAGAAACACGTCTTTTTATTTGCATTTTATTTCCCGAAAGTCAAAATGTGATTTACAGGCAATTAAAATGTTTTTGACAAAAATCAATCACCCCAACCAAACATATAAGGAGGACTTAAACAGCAATAAATAGATTAATAAATGAATAAACAAATAAGAAGAATGGAAATAGATAAATTTGATTTATTTACTTAATTATTTTTTATTTTTGGACTCCTTTATTTTCAGATTTAATTCCCCTTTTATATATTCTATAACTTACTATTATTATTGTAAAAGTGGAGAACATTCTGATGGTAATAGCTTCTATTGTGAACTCACCGTCTAATATCACATTGATCGGGTCAACCCATCTTGCACACAGTAACCTGACTTAGGGTGAGTCAGTCCAATGACCCCAGTAGTGAACATTAATTGACAATATATACATCGATACTTGTGCATAAATACAAGTTAGAAAGCTGTGATGAGAATGTTTTACTTTGGCACCGACACCTCTCATGACCTCATCATTGACCTCCTCTCATCCCTCTGAAAATGTGATTGCAGCAGATGATTATCTGAAATGCCTTTTGCAACCTAAACAGTCACTTTGCGTGTGAAATACCAGATACAGCTTTGTCAGCTCCTTTTTCCTTCAGATTACAAAGTGCAAATATGTTATTTAAACAGATACACTGTGTCAGGTTTAAAAGTGTTAGTCCATTTAAAGTCTGAGGGAACTCAAATGTCAATTGTCAATGCAGCTGTCTCTTATGGTAGACCTGACTACAAAGTATATACTATAAATATATTAAAACTCATCATACAAACACACATTTGTCATCGTCTAGTCTGAATATGAATTTTTGTGTGATTGAGTAACTGTGAAGTCAAGAAATTATTGCTGCACATCATATTTATTACATGAGACAAACAACTGTTAAGTAGCAGTTGCTCAGTCAATTCTTGTGATATATTGAGGCTGACAGCACAGATTCCTGCCTTTGTTTTGCCATGATCTCAAGTAACACAGCAAAATATTGCCACACGAACTCGTATTTCAGTCATTAGATGCAATAATAGCAACCATTGTGGAAAACAAGAGCAATTCCAGTTCTCCACTGGGGCTCCGGAGAATGTGCTGCTGCTTCACCGACGGTCAAATATCTGAGTGCAGATGTAGGCTGCCCTCCTGACACTGGCAAACACTGGGCCCTTATTATTGTCTGACATGATATCGCCATCCTCCAGAAGATCCACAGCGCTCAGCGCTTAAAGTCTCTGCACGCATAACTTTCCTCTGTGGTCAGCTCTCTGCAGTCACTGATGTGTTTACAGTGACTTGACTGACACGCAGCAGAACAGAAACCTAAGAACACCATAAATTCAGCAGCAGAGGGTTTAGTGGTGGAGGTGGTGGTGATGGTGGTGGTGTGGGGGGCTGTCCTCAGTCCTTGAAAGACAACCAGGAACATGAGGGTTTCATTTCAAATCACTGTTATGTCAATTATCGTCATTGTAAATTCTGATTGCACGACTTTTGTTACGTTCTAAAAGGGGATGTAATGTAAAAAGAAATAAGCAAGTGTTGGAAGTATCGGCTCCGTCTCTTATCTTCCACAATGCAACCCTCTTCATGAGATAATAAAAAAAAGAACCGCTTCAATGTCAATATCATAATGTCAAACAGTCATTGATAACAAGTTATCAATGTACCAAATTAAATGGAAATGCATGAAACAGGTGTAGATATGGTTCATGCAATCCCTCTTTGCAAACAAAAAGTCTAAAAATACATTTTTTCATGCTGTTATGTGATATTTCTTGAGATACTTCAGTCTGGACGGTGTCAGGAGATGGTGAGCTGACCCCAGACAGACATTGACATGTGGAGAAAGCAGTGTTTCATGGTCAGGATTAAAGGTTTAGAGAGTGTTTACCTCGCAGACGTAAAGGAACCAACGACTCATAGATCTCATTTGACACTGCTTTACACCCAAAGTGGGTTAAAAGTTGCCTTGTAACTTTTAAGAGGAGGCATAATTAGTCATCAACAGAACAAGCTCTTAAACCCCCCCGACCCCCCCTCACCCCCCCGCTCTCAGCCACGGCGAACAGCCATTTCCCCTCCCCGTGTGTCTCTCCCCATTATCTCCCTGTGTGTTTGAAGAGACCAGACCGCTGCTCTTCACAAAGCCTCAGATGAAAGGTTTTGGCCTGAGGCCCCAAATACCAGCAGCCCCTGTGAACTGCTAGGTGACTGCGGTGTTGGAGGGGTGTAATTTCTGCAGCGAGGCAGCAACATTCAGTCCCAGAGAGGCGAGCAGAGCTCGGACCTGAAGCCCGGAGAGACGACATGAAAGAGGACGAGACGGCTGCGTGTTTACGTTTGTGTGGTTTGATTGAAGAGCCGAGCGGTTGATCGTGACAGCATGTGCAGCCACACACTGTCATTAGGGGAGACTCCTCATAGAAAGGATGGTCAGTCACGGTGTGTGTGTGTGTGTGTGTGTGTGTGTGTGACTGATATGATTAGAAAGGAGGGCTTCAATAAAAGACAAACTGCAGGTCTAGTTCCCAACTTGATTAAAAGATAGAAGCTGTAATAACATATAAAACCACCTTTCAGTTCCTCTATGATGTTTAGCACAAACTAAACATATAAAATGCCAAATAAGACGTCTAGTTACAAACTTGGTGTAAAAGTCCTTCATCACCTGTCAAATCAACAGTGAGCAGAAATAACACGTGTCCCCTCATTTACAGAACATCCCTGGAGATGTGCTGTGCATAGCTGATCTATAATAGCAGTTGTTTTCCAGGAGTGGATCCTTCCTGTTCGAGCCCACTGCGGTGCCTCCGCTTTCCTGCCTGTTTTGGCTCGGCGCCTCCGTCCATCGTCGACCAGCTGTCATACCAGGAAACCAAAGAGGCAGCGAGATGATGGATGCCAAACCAGACGGGTCAAAGTCATCACATTTTCCAAGACGATTAATGATCCCGTTGATGGCTTGTTTGGGTCAAATCAACCAACTCCAGGAATAAAGGGGCTCTCCTCCTTTAATGTGTTTAAAGGAGCATTTTCACTTTTTTTTTACATTTCTCATTCATTTGCCAAAGCCGAGTTTTATTTCCAGTGATTGTTCCTCCACCATGAGGTGGAGTTCCACCTCTGTTTTGTTTCTGGAAATATTCAGGAATTTTTCACCAAAGTTTTGTTTGACAAACTCAAACACTGATTTCATTGTTTCAGTGAAATAGGTCAATTTTGAGATCTATGAATTCTTTGTGAGTCCCACAATGAAAAACTTGACCTGTTCTCAAGCTGTTCAGAGAAAAGATAATACCGGGAAGAGTTTTATTAAAAGGGTACACAGAGGAGAACGCTGTCATTAGAGGAAAAACAGCTGGCCTGTAGCGTTAGTGAAGGATACTGGGTGGTGGAGGGACTCATGGTGCTCACCGAAATCTAAAGGACGTGGCCAGTGATTTCATCATATGGCTGAAGTTGGTCTTTCTCAATGTAAGTCTCTGATTCAGCCTTATATACACACACACACATCAAAAAGGTTGGCAAGGCCCTCGAATTCACAGCTGAAGAGCCTTTGGGCAAGGCAGCAAACCCCGACCGGCTCCCCGGGTGCTATTTGGCTTCGGTGTGTGTTTGTCTTGTGTGTTTGCTTGTTCACTACAAAAAAAAACAGGCTAAAAGAAAAGGTTAAAAGATCAGACACATGGGTCTATATTTAATCTATATGTAGATGGAGATCAAAGAGAAACCTCCAGATGATTCTCTGTGTTACAAAATGTCAAGTAAATGTCGTTTCCCCGGAATACTTCCAGCCTGAACGCTGCACGAGCAGGAATCCACTGAAGTACAGACGATGAATGTATTTACATATGATTGTGTGGTAAAGAGATTTTACACTTTAGTGTGACCTTCACATTCTAATGAGACTGAGAAGGGGACGTCCTCTGTGGGTAAAGGTACCTTTCCAAACACTGTATGCTGGTATAATAAAAGATGAGGCCCCCGGGGGGGTTTAAATGCTAAACAGCCAAAACGGCTTCGGTGCTTTTGGTCTTTTGATCTTCCACCTTTTTAAATGGAAAACAGCTCTAATGAATTCAGTATTATAAAAATATGTGTCATAAATATTTCACCACGTAATGTAAGAGTCAAGATAACTGCTGTACGCTTCAAGCTTGTGGAGACAACTACAAATGTTTTTTAAGACTTTAAAGATACAGAAATGCAGAAATGAACTCGTAATAACAGAAAAACACAGAATGAATCATCAATATCGTCAATTGTTTTAAATAAATTATAGAAAACCTGGAAACAATAACTTAAGTCAACAACAAATTTAAATTGGTTCAACTCAAACTGAGCATCTCCACTCAATAAAATGGACAAACTTGGATAACAAAGGTGACTTATTCTGTAATGATAAATATTGTAGAGTGTTTCACTCAACAACCGTCTCCGACCTCTCAGTGACACTAATTCCCCTCATGCATTTTTAAAGATGTTGCCCGTATGCTGAATTGCTATTCATTGTTATCAAAACTAACACAGCATATTATTGCACGAGCCCACGATTCATAATTCATGAGGTGGAAAGGTTCAGAATGCTGTGAAGGAGGCGGCAGAACTGAAGGGTGGAGGGTTTTGTCACATATCCTAGTGGAACCGTTAAATTCTGTTTAAATTTGGTTTCCCTCTTACGGTCTTATCAGCAAAGCTTCAGCTGTGTTGGACCTAAAATAGATGGACTGTAGCAAATATTAAAATGTACTCGTATAAACAGATCCCAGTGCAAACAGAAGTGTTAGAACAACTAGATCAAATAAAGAAGTGACATTTTGTCGTTGGTGTTAAGAGTTTCAGTGACGTATACTCCTGCTTCTGCCTCTGTTTACCAGGTCAGCTGATTTGTAATCAGGACATTCTTGTGTGTGAAAGCTTTCTGTTATTCCAACGCTCCAGTCAATATAAAGGAAAGTTAAGATCTTCAAAGAATGACTGACATGTTTGCTTCCTTACTCAATCTGCTTCAATCAGCCAGTAAAAGACGAGACTAGTTAAATATATACTATATCAATGTGCCTTTATTTGAAATGAACCGCCTCATGAAATAACATTAATTACATTAGAGCATTGTCACGTGACAATGTAGGTCAGCAACCAAAAATAGATTAAATCCTTTTTTATTGTGACTTCAAAACATTACATCAGGAAGACAACAGCATGTATTCATCTCAGTCAATATTCATCGTTCCTCTGTGATGAGTGATATAGTGTATCTTGTCACTCTGTATGGTTCAATGGTAGAGTGGTTGTCTAGTATTCAGATGGTTACTGGTTCAATCCCCATTGACCCTGTCAAAGTTTCCTTAAGTCCTTTGTTTTTTTTAACATCCTGTCTGGTTGATGCTTCATTGACTGATTATGGTGCACAATGACAGAGGTTTTCCTGCATTGGAAATAACCTGCAGAAACAAAAGTCTGGAGGTGTGTTGGCACGAAATTAGTACATTATGTTTTTCTAACTTGGCCAAAATGACCTCATAGAAGATGTAACCTCAAACAGAACTGAAAACAAATGTTGGACTATGCAACACGGTTTCAGTAAATGTATGAATTTGAATAATAAGACGTTCACTGGACGTTCACTCTCTGTTATTGGCTGACGCTTGGATCAGACATGTGATTGCTGTGATCACACCTCGCCTGCATTGTTGGCAGACATACTGTCGGAATCATGGGCTGCATATTTTTCCAAAAGCCTCAAAATAGTTTCTATATTGGCTTTAAGCTTTGTTCTAAATCAATACATGAGCCAGAAGCATCAGATACAGATTCCCTTATGGATTTGAACTACAAAGCATCAATGTATCCTCTGAAGATAAAACGTATCCTGTGTCAGTGACAGGCGATGAAGTTATTAGTCCTGTGAAAGCTGTTTAGTGGAGCTTGTATACATCACCAGCAGTGGGTCCATGTTCCAGGTAGAGCTGATCTACAGAGTCCAAGCAGCACCGTCTATACAGCAGCAGTCGTGTTACCCTCAGGCTCTGCCACAGGGATGATTTAACTGGTGTGTGGGATTAAATTTGACCCGAGGCTATACTGCCAGTTCTTTTCCTGAAGTGATTATACATCTGCTCAGCTGGAGAAGACGAGTGATCAGCTCAGGAAACTAAGGAATGAGCTCAATTCAGTTAGTTCTGGTTACAGTGGTTAGGGGTTTCTTACCTCCAACCAGTCAGGGTCATGGTGGCGGTCTACTAATCTGGTTTCTGCTGCCCCCTGGTGTTGAGAGCGAAACATTGCAGTGGTTCAGGAGGAGGAAGGGAGGGAAGAGGAGGCTAGGGGATGAGGTGGAGAAAGGAGGAGGAGGTGGCAGGATCCAGGACAGCACTGGCAAGTCTTCATTACACAATACACTGTTGATTGTTATCGTACAATCTACATCAAAACAAGTCAGATAGCTACACGCTAATTGAAGACATGTTGGTGTGGCATCGCTCAGGAGATTAAGTGTCCGTCTTGTAATCCGAAGGTTACCAGTTTGATCCCTGGCCCCTCCATAGACCTTATCAAAGTTTCCTCGAGGAAGACATTGAACCCCTAATTGCTCCTGATGTGTCATCAGCGTAAGAATGTGTGTGAATGTATAGTTTGGCACCTCGCGTATTGTGCGACAGCAGAGTGTGAACGGGTGAGTGAACATTGTAAAGCGGTTTGATTGCTGTTAAGGTAGAAAGGCGCTTTATAAATGCCCTATTTGCCAGCAAAAGTCCTGAGAATTATTGGGAGAACTGTCTATCATTGCAATGGGCCCCTGTGAAGGAAACTGGATGGAGCCAAGATCTTTGGCTGCCTGAGTGATGATTGCTGTGATCTTCTTGGGAGATTACAGGTCCAAGTACACTGCAAACTGAAAAACAACAATGTGCAGTCACGTGCTCTTGCCCCACCTGCAGCCAATTAGCCAATCTGTTGTTTGCAGCGGCGGTCCAAGCAGACAGTAACCAGGACTTCGTGTCCAATGGTTCTGAACTACATGTGTTTGAACTGAAAAAAGAAGAAGAGACAGAAATGAACAACGGAAAGAGAGAAGGAAAAGTATGATAGAATGGGAATCAACAGGAAGCTGCCCGGGCTAGACAGTAATGTGAAGCATTTACATCATCATTTTACATGCTAACTAAGCCACAGTATGATATGTAAAGGTTGCAGGAAAGTATTTTTGTGCTGCTACTATTTTCTTGGAATGTGTCATGAGTTCCAAATATTCGAATAGTTTGAAATTCTTTCTTTTTTTTTTCAAATACGTTGCTACCACAAGCTGGTAGCAATGAACCGAAAAGCTACTATTAACTGTAACAACTGGATCATTGAGGCGAACCAAAGAACCTGATTCAACCGGCTCAGTGAAATAATCCATGTTCCTTCTAATGGTCCAACAGTTCTTTGCGAATATCAAATCCTGTATCTTTGCTTGAAGTTCTCTACCCTACTATTACCATTGTTAGAGATGTTCATATGGTTTGATTACAGCTGTAGTACATCATCATAGCGAGTGATGTAATCTTCTGGTTATTATCCTGAACTGAAAATTATAATTAAGGAAAGAGTGGAGAGGAAATGAATACCAGAATTTTGGATGTCAGATATTTTCCTGTCTGCAAACAATTTTTCCCACCTGAACGTATTTCAGATGTGTAACTCAGTCGATAACAAAGTGTGTGGATGTACATGCAGCATGAGTGTGTTGGCTGTCTTCTGGGTCAGTTTACTGTTGAGTTCACAGCCCACCAGTTCCTGGAGGCTTTGCGACACCCGACCCGGACAACGGGCATGAACTAATGACTATCATTTCCTACGTTTCCTACAAATGCCTATATGAGTCGGTGTTTGCAAACCAGGTACTAGCACCTTCTTTACAAACTAAAAGTCATTTTAACTTGTTTCTCTGTCCCACAATGGATGCAGGGCAAAGTTATGGGGAAGTCTCAGGATATTGTTCAGTGAAATGGGGTCAGATCCAATATGGTTGGTATGTGTGGAGGTGTTGCAGCGCCCTCTAGTGTATGTGTCGGAGGGGACAGTAATGGGGACCGACAGGGGATGTATGGACTATAGTCCCAATCAATTAGTTTATGTGTGACACTTTTTTGTTTACTACATAGTACTGTAAATATATACTGTAAATATGAGTGAATATATATATAATATCAATAACAGACAAAGTTATGTAGCTTGTAATCTACTGCCCAGGTTTTCAAAGTGCAGGCCAACGGACGGCTGAACTTTTGGCAGCTTTCTCGCTTGTTAAAATTTATGAAAAGGAAAAGACTTGTCAAGCAGACCAACAGCCCAACAGACAAATATGTGTTGCATTATATCCAAAGAACTCCTGGCCTATCTTTTCAACACTTCTTTTTGTTGTATAGAATTATCTTTTTCATGAATGTTAAATCATAAAACAACACACAATTCTTCTGGATTTCAACAATGTGTTTTATTTTGAAAAAAAAAAAATTACATTACAGCACCAGTGAGAGAAACATTCAGATATCACAGCACCCGAATAATGGTTACAGCTTTATTACCCAAATGTTCACTCTGTTGTGTGAGTCTGTTAAAACCAGCTTATTCCTGTTATTATAGGCAGAGAGAAACTGAGCACCATTCGAATCAAACTGAGAGACACTAACACAGACAGAGATCCTGGCCAGTTAACTCAAGTTGTATAGTTCAGCAAGTTAAGATTCAGAGTAACACAGAAGATTTAGACCAGTTTGAAGTACCTGTTCTATACAGAAGTCCTTTCTATTACCATGTCTGCTCCGCCGGGGGAGGGCTGATAACAATTATATTAATGTGATAGCTTATTGAACTAAGACTGGATTGTTTACTTTCTTAAATTGGCTAACTTGGTCTCCAGATTACAGATAAACTAACTGGATAACAGCTGGAAAATCCAATTTATGAAGCATATTTCAACATTTCAACACTTCATCTTTCACCAATGGCAGATCTTTATTATGTAGCTTTTTCATTAAATATTACTTCAGTAAATTAAACTCCCAAAATCCAACACTTTTCATTATCGAATGCTTTTCCAACCGATCTGTCAAAAGCGGTTTAATGTTTCCTCCTTCAAAGGCATTTCATTTATTTCAATAATTTATTTGAGTAATTTATTGTACTTTCATTGCAAGCTGCTCTGGCCGGCTTCTCTTGGCCAGAAACCAACTGCAGCTGTTCCCCATCTTCTACAGGCCACACACTGCTCACACTCATATGGCATTTATTATTTAATTAGATTTTTTTTTAGTTGGAATGTTAAAACACATTTGGACTTGAGATGACGCTAATACATAGTTGCAGCCACTACAGCTGGAAATCTTCCTTTTTTTTTGGCTATAAAACAGATAAACTTGAGCAGTGTCCCTTGGCGCACCAGAGACTGATACGGGGCCATATGGTGTTGTTTTTCTGAAGACCTCATTCTTTTCAGTTGGAGGTCTTCGTACTCTGTGTGCCTACAAGGAACATTTGTGACATCACAGCTCTAATCGAGGACCAGGAAACGACTTATAAGGCCTACAAGTGTGACGTAGACGCCCTGAAGCCTCTAGTGAACTTCCCAGTGAAGAGGGAGACATCTTGTGGCCAGTACGAGAAGTACTCATCAATTCTGTATTTGCTAATGAGGGAGAAGATGACATTTTGGGATTTTTAAAGGAAAGTAAAAGTTTTTATGGATGGTCAAATCATTGGAAACTGGAGAGCAGGGAGAAATGACATGTTTCTTATATCCTTTTGAGCTATTTGGTCAACAGCTTTGGTATCATCCTGCTCTCTCTTGCTCCACTTACACCCTCTGCTTCATCCTCTCAAAAATATCAGACAAAGATAAATAAAATACTTTTTCTTTGGTAAGGTGTTGTAAATGCATCAGACTTTTGTCTCCCACAGGACTGCGACTGAGAAGAGGCCTGAAGACGGGGCTTCACAAAGAAGAGGTAGCAGGTTCAGGCGGAGTAAAAAGGTCGATGATGGGAGCAGATTGAACAGAACATGGCTGATGGATGAGGTTGTGTTATGGTCGAGGCTGAAGTCAGGTTGATCTGAGAGTACATGCAACACAAATGTAAGGCTTTATCTGAAGGGAGATACAAATGAGGAGCTTCAAGGAGACGTTCTTCATCCCAGGTGCTTATGTTGTTTATCGTAGCCTACGGCATTGTTCGTACTGGTACCTGCCGGGAGAAAGCCGTCAGGTCAGGCAGCTTGTGCTGTGTCTGATTTAGAAATCAGAACTGGTTTTCAAGTTGTGCATAGTACCTCACTTACCTAAGTAGTCTTTGTAGTCCTTGAAATATTTGCTCCTAAGCCCCCGCCCATCTGAAAAGTAAAATGACCGTATGTGATAGGAGAAACTTGGTGCATGTAGCGTATTTCCATTAGATTGGATGAGCAGGACATTAGTAGCTCTCTATGTAATCTCAAACATACCAGAGTTACCCCGCTGCTTGATGCATTGCCCCCGATTAGGGATGCCGGCGGCAGGTTTTCCTGGGTTGATGATGTGGCACTCGTAGCCGGTCGGACAGTGGAGCGGCTCATCTCCATCCTCAGTGGTACTGCAGGCCTCAGCTTGTGGGTCAGAATACAAACAGATTTGAAATGCACATCTAAAAGCACACACTGTACACTTTTCAAATACATATGCATATATCAATCAAACTGTAATGCTGATATGTATCGTGTTATTGACATCTGGGTGATCGATTTCTCTGTTGAGGATTACTGCAAAACAGCAGAGTAAGCATTTTCTCTTTTCACATGTTATATGGGAAGTTATTATTTGGACTAGAATAATGTTTTAACCACTAAATGTCAGAATCATGCTGAGATGTGCTGAGTGAAACATGTATGTAGGCAAAATCTGGACGGCATTAGCATTTTAAGTATCAAATTTGTGAATGCTTGTTAGTGGTCGTCATATGATTGATTTCAGAATAAGAATGTGGTTGATGTGTACTCACCCTGCAGAACCTCCTCAGGGCCGTCTAGCAGCCAGCCATTACCCCCTAACCACCGGGGCTTGGGTTGCACCAGCCAGTCTAGCACTGCTCAGACAAACACACACACACACACACACACACAAACCGGACTGTTATGGTTTTAACATGCAAACACTGCTCTGTGAGTGACCATGTGTCAGATGGGTCTGCTGACCTGGTGGTGGCTGAACAGACTCCAGGCAGGCGTAGATGCAGCCGTTGTAGCAGCATCGTTTATGGCGCTCGCACTCGGAGTCTGAGCGGCAGCCCGGCACCTCACAGGCTCGCTCTGGCAACATCTGGGGCGGTGGTGGACATCTGTCATTCTTTTGGTGCTGTGTGGACTGTGGGTGGTTGGGGTACTCGTAGTCCTGGGAGGCAGAAGGAGACAAATGTCGAGGGCGTCAATGAGAATGTATTCGCTGTAATCATTTGCGTCTAATACAAATTGTTCTCGTCTTTTCACTGACAGCCTCAGTTTGTTGCAATCAATGTCTGTCAATTCTTGGGAATTGCAATTATTATATTCTACCACCGGAGGGTGCCAAAGTATCCAAGATAAGACTTTTTTCCAGCACAGGAGAAGTTTAGAAAAAGCCCTGAAGGTTTTGGATTTAGCATGCGTGCCTGGCTGCAAACATCCTGACCTGGATTGCTGAGGTGATTCACTGTTGGAACACTTCCCTGGTGAGTTTGAGACGGAGAAAATAGGCCACAAAACCACAAAACCCTGAGCCAGGCATCAACACACTTAAGAAACCTCTGCGGCTTTGGCAACATAAAATGTAGGCCTGCATGCACACTTGCATGGACACACACACACATACACACACTATTGAAACTATTTACCTTTCATATACTATAACTCAGCTAAACTCAGAAGAAAGGAAATGATGAGAGCAGAGAGGGATCTTCAGTATCGGTCAGTAGTATGTATGTCAGTGCTTATTTATTGATGTCCAGGTTTTTATGGAGGGCTGGTCAACATCCACAGCGTTCCACGACACGTCTCAGTGCCGTTACGATAGCTCCTATAGTGGAGGAAAGTCTCCACAGAGACAGCAGAGTTCCTGGTTTGGGATGAGGAGGGCGTCCCTGGACAACTCATTAGCCTTGTTGTAGTTCAAAAAGAAGAGTTCTCTAGCAAGTCCAGCTCACTGCCGAGTCTCTGCTGCAGGATTATTCATCATGGCAATGCCAAGATGAGGCCGGCCTACTGAGCAAGCCGTCCACAGAAACTCTTCATCGTGGAGTTAGTGCAGCGATTGCATATGCTTTTATTTTGGCGAGTTAGAGCGTACGTCCTTGTCGATATGTTATTCCAACAGGTGCACAGACAAACTCCCCGTGTCTCCTATGACGTCTCTCAATGGTGGGAGGCGGCTTTGCGGTTGTAGTCATTAACTTGTGCCAAAAGAATGTAGACATATTAACTGGAGTTGTTAACCTGAGTAAATGTTGGCTGGCTCAAGGAGGGAAAGCGATGAGGTGACCACAGGCTCTTGGTGTGGTTTTGGTGTTTGGAGTCGCTAAACCAACGAGCGCTACCTCAGAGAGGAGCTGCAATTCTGTTTGGAGGCTGTTTGGAGAACTCTGACCAACAAGCCAAACCACATTCTCTGTATTTCTGACTTTTGCTGTTATTCTCAGAGAGAGAGAGAGAGAGAGAGAGAGAGAGATGTCTACATTGTGATGAGTAATGAGCTCTAATGTTGCACTCAATCATTAGATCTGTCTTACTAAGCATTGTCTCAAACCAACTCTCAGAATGAAAGCAAATGTTTGGCCCAGACGACGGCATCACACACTGCATGTGTGTTCAATTTAAACTCATTCATTCGCTCTGGCAGGAGAGAGATTAGAGGGTGGATGGTAATTTGGGGTGTTGGTGGTGGGTGGATTCACACCAGGCGAGGTTGCAGAGAACAATGGTTGGCTCAGTGGCAACGATTCGAGATGCTGAAAGTTACAGTCTCAGTGTTGTTGTTGAAGTTGGTTTGTGTTGATTTGTGTTTAAAACTTGCATTGTCAGCATTTCTGGAATTGTTTTTACAACATTTGACTTTTATTGTGCACAACTCTGTCAGGCACTCGTGGAAAGGACTCAGGATGCAGACACAGAAGGCAGTCTAAAACGTGTTTTATTCAAAAAACGTCCAAACATGCAAGGAGCAGGCTAACTCGAAAACAGGGGCAAGCAAGGGTCGATATCCGGGGGGGCAGTCAGCGGGGCAAAAGTACCGGCAAGGGCTGGGCAGAAACGTAGTCTAGGGAGTAAAACAGAAGTCAGTAACGGCAAAAACTTGGCTTGAAAAACGTGGCTATAATTCCGCTGGAGAGCTTGCAAACAAGACAATCTGGCAGCCGGCTGGAGAGAGACTGAGGCTTAAATACTCTCTGCATGATTGCAGGTGAATGAATGCAGGTGGTCACAGACACACCCACACCCACACCCCCTCCTGGTTCAGACTGTGACACACCCCCTCCTGGTTCAGACTGTGACAAACTCAGCTACTTTTAATTACCAGTAATTAAATACTGATGCATTTGAGTTTTTTTTTTATTATTGTACTTTATTGTGTAAAATCTTTGTTGGAAAGTTTGTTGGAAAGTCACACCCAGTCATAATCAGTCTGGAGCCAGTTTTTCACTTTCTTCAGGCTCTTGCAAACAGGGTGGAGACACATA
>CAAKHC010009008.1:49022-63086 GCA_901007825.1 Macroramphosus scolopax | reverse complement strand
GGGAATGAAGAGCTCAAATTTTGACAAATGTTAGCTGATATGATTGTAAATCACATAAATACGTCAAGACAAAGAAGGCAGCTATGAAGAGGAATGAAAAAAGATTTGCTCTTGAGGTTGAGTAGCAACTAAATTAAATGTTCATCCATCAGTAGTTCATTTCCCTTAAACAATTGCTATCCTGGTAGACCTGAATGAAATTGTCACCTTCATCCTTGGATGCGAACTGCAAGTTTTTATTTAAAATGTAATTAATTAGGATTTTTTTTCCAATAAACTATAAATCAAAACTGTATGTGTATTATTCCAATTCCAAAAAGGTCCGAGCTGTGTCTGATGGCATCTTTGATGGACATGCTTCTTGGACTCAAGGATGAATGATTACAATTCGGAGATCAGAGGTCACAGTCACTCTGACCTCAGAAAACTTGCTTTGGGCCGTAACTGAAGATTAAGTATACTGAACATGACAAAATTTCAATAATAATAAGAAATTATGAAGTGATGTAACTTTTATACCCAGAAGGTCAAAGAGCCGCTTTACTGTTGCATCATAATGCTCTGCAAAACTGCACTTTTCTGGCCATTATGTAACACCATAACTGGTGTGAATGCTGAAAGCACTTTTTTGGATAGTTATTCATCATGTCACTTATATAAAATTGGCGTCAAATTTTTTAATGAGACGCTGAGTTAAACATAAATAAGCAACATCAGGGCAACTGAACACCAAATCCACTTAACTTAAGACGGAAGCCACGATAAAAGGGAACCTGCTGCCTAAAGATGGTACATTGTTTTGAACAGTCTCCTAAACACTTGGAGCTAATATCAATTTGCAAGCTCCACTCTGATACTGTATTAAAGTAAAGCACTACTGTGTTGGGAAGATATTCCACATGTATTAAACTCCAAGATAAACTGATCATTGTGAATACACTGACATCTAGAGGACAGATGACAACACTGCATGTTCCGGGTGCGTATGCAACCTCTCTGATTTGCAGTGTCCCATTAGAGAGTCTGACTCTTCACCTCACTGGCTGTAAGTTAGCACATCGTGGCTGTAGTTTTCTGACAACCGATCATATATCATTGATCTGATTTAATTAGGATGTAGGCTCAGTATGTCTTGGTGGAAAATGGACCATTACAGCGAAGCAAACGGACGGTTTACTGAGTGATGATGAATGTAACTCTCATAAAGATCTTCTCGGTTGAATTAACACTGTGGCCTTTAAAATACACTGGCAGAGACCAGGAAATGTAAGCAAATTAAGAAAATTGAATCTACTGCTGCACTTAAAATAACTGCAGGAAACCCTTTTATTAACGTGACATTAGCCTCAGGTCGTCTATGTTAATGAGAGGAGCAGAAACTTGATTAGACACGACAGCAAACTTTACAATGACGATACTCTTATCAAGCAGAAGACATGTTTATTTTCTTCAAACAGGATACAAGAAGGTTGTGTGTTGCATAATAAAACAATTGTCATTACCATGAACTACACATATTTTGTTACCTTGTTAAGTACGAACCCTGATTCCGAAACTGGCCTGGTCAATTCAAATTCAACTGGTCCCATCTCCAAAATATGGACACCAATATATATCATGTTTACACATTTTAGCTTAAACACAAAACCATTTGATTGTCCTTTGACAAATATTGGAACAAGGTGGACTGGGATGGACTTCAAACCTGGGTGTAATAATTACACACACTTTTCCTGCTTAATTTGAGTAAACTTCAGTGGGTTCAGATCCAAAAAAACACAATATCTCTGTAAATAAATTCTTTGGTTCTTTTATTTCTTATTCATTGGAGTCTGTTTGGTGGAATCCAGTCAGTCTACTTTGAGATGACCTCTGTGTCCACATCTTCTGTGCGGGAAACAACCTTCCCGTCGATGAGCTCCTCAATCACCACTCTTGTCCTCTGGGTTACGACCGCTGCAGAAGAAATTGTCCGTTCAATTAAAATGCTTTATAGATTCAAAGAGCAAAAAAATAACGTCAATGCATCAACTTACGTTTGACCTCTTTGACCTCGACTTTTTGAATGGTCACAACCCTAGAAGATATACAAAAGATATTTTTAGAGAAGGAAATACAAACATTTATGCAGCGAGTTAAAGAGAAGATTGATGCCAGTCTCATTTGTAGATTAAATTAAAGAATTAAAGAAATAGTACTATTATTCCTTTAATAAGCTTTTTAGTGATGAATCATTCCTCATCATCAAATGGAGTTGGAAACAGTATCGTCTTACTTTTGAACCTCTCCATCCAGCAGTCTTCTGTACTCGGCGATCTCCATCTCCAGCCTGACCTTGATGTCCAGCAGCATCTTGTATTCTGAAGCCTGCCTCTCGATGTCCATCTTCATCTGGCCGAGCTCGGCCTCCAGGGAGTTGACCATGACCTGGAGCTGGCTCAGCAGCATGCTGTAGCGGGACTCGGTCTCTGCCACCTGGCCCTCCAAGGCAGCTTTCTGAGAAGGAGACAAACAGAAGAGGAAATAGTCTAAGTGCTTGTTCCTCTTTACAATTAAGTTCCCTGAGGTGTAAAAGCAAACAAAGGGTGGATGACTGGTTTACCAACTAACAGTTGTCACACAAATATTTGTCACACACTATGTCATTGTAGTATTTTTGTTGAACTGAGAGGCACTGAACAATAAGACATTAACAATGCTACAGGTTAGAAATATATATTATATGTTTTAATGAAGTGAAACATTAAAATGCTTTTTTCATATGCATATCTGGTGTTGTATGGGATCTGTCCTTACTAGGCTGATCTGGGACTGCAGCTCGATCTGCAAGGACTGCACGGTCCTCCTGAGCTCGTTGATTTCAGAGCGGGAGGTCTGCAGGATCTCTGTGCTGCTTGCCATTTGCTTGCTGACTTCGTCGAACTGGAAGACAAGAAATTGCTCATTAAAATTGTCGCAAAGCTTTTCCAGCTATTTGGTGACAGATTGATATTCAGGACACAGCTACAGTTATGTGCAGGCAGAAGATGAGGTGATATGAACTTTGATCATCTGCTCTCCTTACCTTGGCCTTGTACCAACATTCCATATCGCGGCGGTTCTTCTCAGTAATGGCCTCATACTGACTCCTCATCTCGGAAAGTGTCCTGGCCAGGTCCTCCTGGGGACTGGCGTCGACCTCCACGTTCACAGAGCTGGTGGTGATTTGGCTACGCAGAGCAGCAAGGTCCTGCATGCAGGGTGACAGAGTCGTCAGGTAAGGACAAATATCAAACCCACATGTCGTGCAATATAAGGAGAGGGAGTCCAAGGAGACTGAAACAGTCGAGACTGAAGACTGCCTTCATTGCAGTAAAACATTGGAGAAAATAGTCCCAAACAGTTAATAAATCAACTGATTGTTATTTGAGATATCTTTACGTCTGATCATCTCCTATGAGTCACTGCTTTTTGGCAGCAGCCTGTGGCTGATGACAGTGCTTGCTCGAGGTACACATCTTAAGGGCACACCAGACGAGTTTTTTTTCATTAATTTCTATTTGTATAAGCCAAAGATAACATCTCTGGAAAGACGTGGTGCAAATATTTGACTAACCGCCTCGTGAAAAAAACACTTTGTCCTTTGATATCTCTCAGCAAGACTCCCCATAAATGTGTCAACTATCCCAAGATTTATCCTTTCCAGTGTGTTTCCAAACTGATTCCAAGAACATTAATGAGTTTGTGATGATGCAGATCCTAACGGTGAAACTCTCACCTCAGCATGGTTCTTCTTCAGGTAGACCAGCTCTTCCTTCAAGCCCTCCACTTGCATCTCCAGGTCAGACCTGGCCATGGTCAGTTCGTCCAGGACCTTGCGCAGACCGCCGATATCTGTCTCCACTGACATGCGCACTGCCAACTCATTCTCAAACCTGTTGGTAACAAGGCACAGAGGTTCATGTTGCTGCAATAGAAAGTGTTACTATCAACAACAGATAAGAGGACGTACTATGAAAACCAGCTACACCAGTTTGACCGCTTATCTGACAGAGAACGTCTGTGTGCGATCATTTATGGACAACGCAAAGCTAAAATGCTTAAAAGTGCAGCATCTGTCAGTGCCAGACTTCTGTCACCATTAATCTGTGTCTTCATTCCACTCACTTCATTCTGAAGTCCTCCCCTGCCAGTCTGGCATTGTCAATCTGCAGCATCAGCCTGGCATTGCTCTGTGTGGCAGCATTGATCTAAAATAAAGATAGAAGTTTTGTCAATGTTTCTTTTTTTTTTTATCCACATACAGTACTACCGATACTACAACAAAGATGCATTCTCTAGAATGTTTGTTAAATAGAAGACTTGATATCTGTAACTCCAACTTGCATTTCATTGTAATTACTGTATTTCTGAATGAGATCAGACAATCTAAGTTACTCTTGGTTACATATTCCTCCTGGATTTAACACAAACTTCCACAAACTATTACATTATTTATGGCAATGGAGAGATGGGGGTCACCTTGGCGCGCAGGTCTGCGATGATGACGTCGTACTTGCTGTAGTCGTTGACGGTTGGGGTCTGCTTGTCGTACCACTGACGGATTTGAATCTCCAGCTGTGAATTGGCGGACTCCAGAGAGCGCACCTTCTGCAGGTAGACGGCCAGGCGGTCGTTGAGGTTCTGCATGGTCCCTTTCTCGCTGCTTCCCAAGACGAAGCTGCTGCTGTCACCCCCGAGCCCTCCCAGGTCAAAGCCATAGCCATTGGAGGTCGACACCTGGACGTTCCTGCCACCTGCGCCGCCGTAGACGCTCCTCGCCACCCGGGAGCCGGTGGTGGATGAGGACAAAGAAAAGGAGGAGAGTCCGCTGCGGGTTACAGACATGATAGCTTCTGCTCTGAGCGTCAACTGAGACTTGCAAAACCAAAGACTTGGAGGGGAGCAGATGGTGCAGAGGTGGACTGGAGGATGGATTTTATAGCCAGTTCCCTGGAGGCGGGCGCTAACCAACAGGTATGTGGAGGGATGATGCGCGCCACCAACAGGTGTGACCACACCTGGCTGAAGGGTTGGCACCGAGCCGGGATGTGTAGCAGCTGTCAGGGCACATTCAGGGAGAACGAGTGGAGGCATGTGAGTCATTGACGCGCAAACATTTAATTAAGCCCGTCTGAGGTAGCTGAGGCGGAAGTCAACCTCTTAACATTCTCTTTTATGTGTCTCATTTTTCCAAATGTTCATGTGAATAATTTCGCATATGAATTTAACTTCACACAAAAAGTGGTTTCAAGTCAAATCAAATTAATTAGTTTAGTAACTTGTTTGATTTTTTGAAAAAACTAATCTGTTGTAATATTAATGATTTTCACAGTATCTCCATCTCCAAATTCCAAACGTGCTAATTATCAGCAAGCTCAAAGTGTGAGGGTGATGGAAATACCATCTGTTCACCAGGAAACAAGGTCATATACCAAAGAACAGGGCAAATTCTTATTTGGACTTCATCGTGGCCACGTGGGTCACCAACCCCATGAGGATTCATCCCCTGTGGGCCTTAAACTTTTGCACACAATTTGGTCAAAATAGCTCCTTTCTTCCTGTAAAGCCTCGCTCCAGGCCAGCCGTCAGGACATTTCACTGAGAGGGTAAAATATCAGCCGATCCTCAAAAATATATTCCAGTCGTGGACGGATCAACATGTGAGCCTTCGACAAAACAGTCCCACGGTATTCAGATTGCTTTACGGAACAACATTCTGTAGTGATTTCATACAGTCTATCATGTTACTGTAAATATTCTCCCACACTTACTGCTTCCATGTTATTACCAACGCACTGCCAGCTTGCTTTTTCACCACATCCGCCTCAGGCTGCTGCTCATAGTTCGGTTTAGTGGCTTGACCTTGTACATAATTCTCCTTTACTCAAATGGATGTGAGGAGTTTTCTAAACTGATTTTACATTGTGTACTGTGTTTGTAATCCTCACATCTTATTGTGGGTTGTCAGCAAGAGCAGGTCATTAGAGCTGTTGTGTACAGATTGTTTTTACTGATTCTGAATCCAAACTAACCTGTTGTGTGTCTGCCATCATGTTTGGGGACTAAAATGTTCCTGATATTTAAAAGGTTTTATTTTTCTACATGTACAAAAGTCTGATCTTTTCATCTTAAAAACTTTCTCAACTAGGTTTTAACTTGAAAACAAGCCTACAGTTTTACAACTAAAACAAATTTACCCTTTTGATAAGGATCATCATCTCTACGTCCTCTCATGATCTGATCAGATCCAGGGCAGGGCTGTGTTGGTTGGTCTGTTAACATATTTTAATACACGTGACCTTGAACACACACAGATGGTTTGCCAGTTACAAAAAGTACAGTATTTCCACCTGTGGCACTATACTGGGATTTTCCACTGGGATACCACAACAGTGTTTGGCTGTTCACCATGATCAGTCCCTGAGAAATACCCCTTTCTCCCTCTCACTTAGCTTGTAACGCCTGTTTACTGCCCACATACTGTTGTGTCATGCGGTTAAACGTTGATGTTGCCAGTAAAAGTGGTGCACCAGGATAAAAGAGGAGACGGTGTCAGGTACAAGCTATTGTCGTAGGCGGCTGAGTCACTGGAACCGTGTAGCCTCCAGTTCCCATGAAACACGCGTGTATTCATGACTGCAAACATTTATCCAAACACGTCTGTCATCATAGTTTGTAATTATATCGGTGAACAATATGAAATTGATCAATTAGAAGGGAAAGGCAGGCGTTATTCGATGGTTAATGGGCAGTGCTGCCCTTTAATCAGGTGTTCTGTACCTGGTTGTCTTGGCTCACTATCACTTTGCTTTAATGGCGGTGAACTCCAGGAAACCTCGTATGAACCTGGCTGAAGTCAATCCAGAGGTGAACCACATTACTTGAGCACTAATGGAAGTACTGACATGTTCTGCAATTACCTGCTAAATAACACAGTGAAGGTAATGTCTTTACTGACAAACCGCATGACGGGGAAGATAAATGTTAGACCTCTCAGATCAATACATTAACAAATTGGGATGCACAGTTTTATCAACAGACCATTGATATCGGCTGATGGGATGAGAGAACATTCACCGTGGCAGGGCTCCATGTGTATCTGTTATGTGCCCACGACATTATCCTTCACTTACTGACTTCGAGCCGTACGTCTACGAAAAATAGTCATTACACGTCACCACTAGGTGGCGCTATGACTGAGGCTCAATATTTGTAATCAAGTATTGTTCGGGTTGGGACTCTTATCAAACATGTGAGGTTTGATGAAGGTCTGACCACGCGGAGCCGATTCATAATGATTTGATGTTTTATGGCTAATTATCAAAATTGACGGCGGTGAACGTCCAGGCCGTGTGACGAAAACTCAAACGCTTTGAAATTTAACATCGCCGATGTACGTGGACCAAGTTTGCTGAAATCCCTGGGAGGAGTTTGTTCAAGTACGACCCCTGGCAAATGTGACTTTAACACAAAGGGCTGACTTCCTGTTGGGTTTAGGTGATGGGCAGCATAGAGTTTTTCGTGCGTCTTGGCATGATAGATATGAGATATTTCTAGCGGGAACACCCATCCGGGGACCTTGTTTTTTGTAGTTGGTCATGTACCAAACCCATAGAATACCTACCGTACTTTTCGGACTATAAGCCACGACTTTTTTCCCATTTTCGACCCTGCGGCTTATATAACGGTTCGGCTAATTATGGATTTTTTACAGCAAACGGAGTGCGTAAAAGTGGAACCGCGAGTGGTACGAGAGACAGAACGACAGCGAGACAGACGGACATTACGAGAGCGAGACAGTTACCGCCGGCGTATAGTCCAGTGCGGCTTATGTACACATCATTCAATTTAGCTTCTGCGGCTTATAGTCAGGTGTGTCTTATAGTGCGAAAAGTACGGTACATTTTCACAAGGCCTGTGACATCTTCAAAGTTCAATGTTAAAGTCGTCGAATAAGCGATTCGTTTTGGAGAAGAATAATTCCTAGAAATCCAATAGGGCCTCACCACTGTTTATCGGGTGCCCGGGCCCTGATAAACAGATTTAAACGTGTTTTTCTTGCCTATCGCATCGGCCCAGAATGTGACAATCACTTAACAGTGGATGAAAAGACATGTAATGAGGAAGGGAATGCAAGCGGTGACATGCCCAAAGAGAATGTCTACATTAGCATTCTCCAAATTCTGGCGTCACTTCATGCGTGCGTCGGGTGTGGTGTCAGGAGGCAATTTTATCTACAAAAATGATTTCATGTCAGTAGTAATATGTCAGTATTCTACTAAGGAACCAGGAGTTTAAAGTAAGTTAGACTGAAAAACACAGACACGTATTCAAGGGACATATAATATATAATATGAAGCGGCGTCTGCCTTGTTTGTGTCAGGCTGTCATGATGCTTCTTTGTTTGTCAGGTTCGCTCTAACAAAGAATCCTGTCTGCTCTATCGATTTACCTCATTTATCTTACTTACCGTAGTGGATGTAAATACACCCCTTGCCCCCATCCAGCAGCCCCTCTGCAGATTAACAGTGTCAAGTACTTGGCCCTGGCCCAGTTGGCAATTTGAAATATGTGCCAATCCTTTTTCTTAAGAAAATTCCCATGTGGCACTCCTCGTGTAATTGTTTAGTGAGAAGCAGGTATTATGCAACCTTTGAGTTGCTTAAAAAAAATGCTGCAGGGATCACGACGAGGGTAATTGTTTAGTGAGAAGCGGGTATTATTCAACTTTAAGTTGCTTAAAAAAAATGCTGCAGGGATCACGACGATTGTTTTTCTCGCTGTGTTGAGGCTCATCCTTGTGGATGTGAGCAGTACAAACATTTACCACTGACACTAACTTTAATGGACTTTTTAAATTGTTTTTACTTCTAGAAATGAACAGTTTAGATGATGTGTGAGATGAATCAACTCGTGACATGAGAAACCTCCATTTCACACACATGCTTTGTGTGTGTGTCCATAATTATATGAAAAAACATTATGGGATGACAAGAGGCCGCATTTCTGAATGGAGTTAATGACCGAGTATCTAAGTATTCTCTCTATGTGGAGCAACTCCTCCCTCATCAGTGGGGAGGAACCACCCGGGGGGGGGTGGGGTCGGGCCGCTCCCTTCACTTCTGTTTAAAGTTTTAAAGGTAATTGTTTCATCAGTACAATAGGTTTGTTTTCTCGAATGAACTATGAAATGTTTGGAATGATGCAGGTCTGTTTGGATGTAAGAAACGTTGCCGTCCCCGCTGGTACGATCCGCATACATGTCGAAGGCGCAGTGGTTGAAACGAGATAATCTGAAGTTCTTGGCTCATAATGTGCACTTTCTGGTTCTGGTGATCATTATCTCCCAGACGATCATATCATCAAGATTTCACTGCGAACAATGAGAAGCTCTGTTCCGATGAAGGGAAAGTGGGTTCCTCCTAGACCCAAACATCACATGGCCTTTAGCGTGTGGGCCACCAAAACATTGCACACATTCAGTGTGTCGCTCTCAACTGTCTTATTGCCAAACCACAAGACGTGCTGCTGCCTCAGCCTTCACTCCTCGGCCCTCTATCAGGTCCTGGAGCCTGAATGATCCGTCAACACATGAGAACAGATTGAACACGTGTCACAGGATCTGGGAGGGTCACTGGGTCACTACATTACCTACAACCGTCATTTAAAGTACAAATAAGTTCTATTGTTATTATTATTTAATGAGTTAATGACATAGTGGTTTTGAAGACCACAACCGCAGTCTACGGCTTGTGGCTTTTACTATGTATTCATAAAAAAATAACAAAGTGTCTGAGATACATGTGGCTATCACTAAGCTGTTTTAATATATATATATCTATATGTGTGTGTGTGTGTGTGTTTCTGTGTGTGACTCTGTCATTCAATGGCAACCAGGCTCCCGAGGTGTTGGACGGTGTCGTGACAACCTGTGAGGGCCAGTTAAGATCTTCCACACTGAGCTGGATGTTTCTTCAGCACGGGGGGCAGCATCATGTTGAAAAAACACAAACTGAAGTAAGAAGTACTGTTATAAAAACTTTTTATGTTCCATTGACTTGAACTTTGTGTCCTAACCAAACAGCTCCAGACCAGGTGTGCACACATCACTTTGTTCACGTCGTGTACTTCCCTCAGGAAGCAGGATTACTTCTGTGCATTGTGTGAAACACACAACTAAATCCTGCCGACCTAAAATCACAGGAAACATCCTGAAGTTTTTCACTAAATATTCTGCTTGGCTGATCAAGAGCTGATCTTTAGCATTTCATTGGTGTCACTCGTGGTTAATGTCTAAACACGTTCGTTCTAAAGTTGGCATGGCGATGTGTGAGCAAACAGCGTTTCCTATTTAAATACTCAGCAGACACGGAGCAGCTTTGATGATTACCTCTAGACACATAAATATAAACGCTTGACAGTAATAACTGGAAGCACCTACAGCAGGATTTGTGTCAAGAGAATCCTTTTATACAGGTTTGGATTAAAACAACAAAACCTTCCAATCATAATTTTACTGGCCTGAAGAACGACGTCATGTTCAGACAGAAACCTCTTGGCAACCGAGTGGGTTTTTAAATCATTAGAGATGGTAGCAGCCATTGTGAGTTTTACGAGAGGCGTTTCTTTTCTTGTCTGTTGAAGCCTCTTGTACAGAAAATAAGAGACCACATGATTGAGGATCAAAGGGCCTGGTAGCGCCCCCCCTCCGAGGGACCGGAGGCAGAGGAATGTGAAGCCACAGAGGTCAGGTACAGACTGCTCAGTGCTGAACCTCTAATCTGGGGATTTTGTTTTCCTTCTCTTGCATGCAGCGTCTGGTTCTGAAACGTGACTAACGAGTCATTACCTACATTTCCTTGCAGCCCTCAGCGTCCTGACCTTAAGCTCGGCGAATGTCGTGCGATGGAGATTATTTCTTGGATCTTTGTTGAATCAAGGTGACATCTAGAAACAGGCTCGATGGCATTCCCTGTTTACATAAATCCTCTGGCCCAGACACTCAGAGCAGGGCTGCCTGCAACGCCCCAACAGAAGTTGTTTTACCAGGATTCTAACTAACGACATTATTAATCCCTGTTATCAGCATCGCCATCCTCGTGCCAACGGGAGTCCACCCTCCAGAGCAGGCGTGGGAGTGTGATGACGGTAAGTGTCCTGGCAGTCCTGTTTGGTTAGTCAGCATGCTTTGTGTTTGATTATTAAAATTGACATTAACATTTTCCATCTTCCCACACGTTCATGCTTTACTGACCTTTGATGGACATTTTCTTGTTTAATCTCGTCCTCACTCACTCTTTATCAACTCACACATCTGCATTCGCGACCATATGGAATCACAACAGGCTGTCAGCAGAACATGTCTCCTCCGTGTCGTTTCGCTGGATTAATGTCTAGACAGACATCATGTTTTCACAATGTTTGTAGCAGATAGGAGTGGAGGCTCAGTCGTCTATATTAATATGAGCATAATACTTCTCCCAACATATTAATTTTACAATATTCACACTTAAATGATTGGGTTAAATAAAAAGGTTTTGTTATCACAAGTTTTTAAGAAAATTATAGAAACTGCGTAACGTTTGGTCTTCAGTTAATCACACTTTGAACTACAAAGGCAACCTGATAGCGCAGATCAAAGAAGAAGAAGTAGGCCCCTGTTACACCCGTCCACCGCGAAATCCTGCTGATGGACAAACACAGACGGATAAACGTCAGCGTAAACATACATAGTTTGTACAGAGTTATCAACCTATCATCCGGTTAGCTATCACTTTCAGTTTGTTAGCAAGTCGGGTAGTTGATTCACCAGCTAGCCCCGGAAGATTTGCACATCACTAATCTTCGGGTTCCATCTGTAAGGATTGTTTTTGAGCGATCGGTCCGTTAAGCTACATGTGAGCATTCAGCGCGTAACTTCCACTTATGACCAGAGTGGCCGCTGTTGAGTAAAGTATCAATAACTTAAATTTGGATGCTGTCACGTGACCTGTCAATCAAGTGAAGAGTCATACAAGGGTACAATATTGTTTTTTTTGCAATAGTGGAACTCCTTATTTGAATTTGGATCAAGCTTGTTGCTTTAATCAAATGTTTAAATACCACACCTCTATCTTAACCAAACATGCATCTTAACATGACAACACAGTGACAATCTTCTTCAGCCTTTGATGTTACCATACAGTCTCCAGGTTGTACAGCGCTGTAACAAACTTTCAGAGGCACTTAAGTATTGATGCTGTATGTCTACTTGATATGGCAAATCAAATACACATTTGTATATTAAGAATATGAAACTTTGACCCAGACAGGGAAACACAAGAACCAGCCAAGAATGTTATTAAGCAATAGGCAACTCTGCACAAAGTATGTGTGACTTGATTTTCGAGCAGTGTGTGAGGACACTGGTGTCACATGAATTATATTGTAGCAGCTTATCAAAGCACAACTCAAATACACAGGCAGCCTCACACACGTCGTGTCACTGTGTCTCCCTGAACATTGTGTTGGTGGCTGTTTGAAAGCGGATCTGTAATCCTGGATCAGGGATACAAAGGGACCTAGAGCGGTGGTGATGTAAGCACCGTGGTTACCCCACTGCTCTCCCGAATTTTGCCTGGAGAGTGATGCGGGGCAGGGAAGAGGATCCCTGTCCAGGCTGACCATAAAGATTACAGATTGGTACACGATCTGTGAGAACGACAGGCTGATCAGTCTGTGAGCTCTGTGTCGATGGCCCGCTGCTGATGACCTGGGACCCAGTGGGACGGAGAAAGTGTTGACCAGCTCTCTGCAGAGGAATGTGGTTAAGCTGTGGGGAGTGGTGGACTGGCTTTCAGTGACCAGGGAAAAAACGGACCGGGGGACTTTTGCTCCCTCGTTACTACATTACATACTACGGGGCTTTATAGTTGGAAAGTCACGTTGCTGCAGGTGAGTATTACTGAGTAAACATTTACCTAGCAAACACCTCTGACACTCTGTGACTTTAAATGGGAGGCAAACTGTTTGCCGTGGAAATTGCAAGTTCTTACGATTCGTATTTGTTTCATAGGGCACAGAGCAAGTAGCTCATTGTGTGTCCTCTGAGTGTTTCGCCCGTCAGTGCCACTCCAAGCTGTATTTGTCATTTGACTATGGAAATATCAGCGGCATCTTGTGTGTGTCTGTAAACACCTGGGTGTGCACCCTCGCAGGTCACCATGGACTTGCTGCAAGACTCCAGTCAAACAATGGGGGGTCTCAATGCTCGCTTGAAGGGCTTCCTGGAACAGGTGAACAGGCTGCAGGAGGCCAACCGGCGGCTGGAGGCCCAGATAGCCGACAGGGGCGTCAGGAACACCTCACGCTCTCAGGACTGGTCCCAGCAGGAGCAGACCGTGAAGGAGCTCCGTGCCCAGGTCAGACTCCTTTATATTGTAATCTAAAGTGAAGAAGTGACCTGTGAGGTCCAGTTGGGGATACTTGAAACTCTGTTTTCCAGTCGAAGAGCAGCAGAACTGCCACAGTATTATTACATGCTCAGATACTGCTCATTTGCATCAGCCCAAGGCCGCCTCGGCCGGTGTGTATAATATACACACCTTGCCTGCAGTCAAAATAGTGTACACAATAACTTTTGTTGTTGACGATTGCCTGCAACATAGTCTGAACAGCATGAACTACAAGCTCCATGAAAGGTAATGACTTCACAGATGAAAAGCAGCCTGGAGTGACGCCTCATTTTACTGCCATTAAGTTGTCAAGTTACAAAGTTGGAATGCTACAGTGTCTGACAGTGTATGCTGGCATAACAAGAGTTTAACCCACCTGGAGCCTGAAACTCAACCAATAAACGCTGCCTTCAACCCAGGCCAATACACTGTATGTGTGATGTTTGAAAAATATTTTGAAAAATAAAGACATTTATATGAGGGGAATTCATGTATGAAATCCACTAAAAGCAGCCTTGTGGTAGAGGATTACACGCAGAACTTAAATACCTCATGTTGGATTTGTCCAGTCTTAGCACAGGGCACCCCGCAGGAATGCCACCTGTCACAT
>CAAKHC010009008.1:23231-49002 GCA_901007825.1 Macroramphosus scolopax | reverse complement strand
TACAGTGTCTGACAGTGTATGCTGGCATAACAAGAGTTTAACCCACCTGGAGCCTGAAACTCAACCAATAAACACTGCCTTCATCCCAGGCCAATACACTGTATGTGTGATGTTTGAAAATTGGTCAGAAGTTGTATTTACAGGGATATATTTTGAAAAATAAAGACGAAAAATGAGGGGAATTCATGTATGAAATCCACTAAAAGCAGCCTTGTGGTAGAGGATTACACGCAGAACTTAAATACCTCATGTTGGATTTGTCCAGTCTTAGCACAGGGCACCCCGCAGGAATGCCACCTGTCACATATGGGCGCAGTGTGTAAATCTTTATTACTGTAAATGCCATTCCGTTTAGTAGACTGATAACGCCTACTGGAATGGTGAGATCACATGACCCAACCTGATTGTTTTCACCTGCAGCCGGATTTTAGTGTCACTTCCTGGAAGGAGGGGGCCGTCTCTGACATGTGAATAATTTCCTTGTTACTTATTGCATTGCATACATCGTCCAGATCAGCTCCTAAGTTCAACAGAGTTTCCCATGACTATGACAAACACAAGAGCAAACTCCTCAAGTGTCATTGTTTGCTGTTTCTAGGGGAAGGCTTTCATGTGAATGTACAGGATTTATTGCCTTTATGCTTTCATTTCTATTTCCAGCACACACTAAAGGATGTGCTATGAGCCAGTAAGACTTTAAGTCTGTGATCCTTTCAGTGTCAGTGATCCACTGATTCAACGGGGCCTTAAAGGGGAGAATGTATAATAAGTGTATTAAAAACAATCAGGAATCCATTTTACTGTTATGTTGTGGAATATTCCATGTTACCTTTGGCTTCCCTTCAGCATGGGTGTGTCTTGTTCCAAAAGTAAGCAAAGGGAAATAGGTGTGTGTTAACTTGTGCAATAAAAACCGAGGACTCGTGTTACACCATATGATCACTGAGAAACAAATTGAACCGGCGCTGCGAGCAGCACTGAACTTGCCCTCGCACCCTGCGAGCGTCGGAGCGTGCAGCATTTGTCGATGTGTAAGCACCTTCAGGATGTGCGATCTAATCGAACCTCGTAAGTGTGGGAAAGTTCTGAAAATGTGGCGTGCAGTTACAACGGTTGTGCTTTTCATGGCGAGATCGCAAAAATCGTAGCCAAGCCCCTTCCACTCTGTGTCATGAAAACACACTACATCCTCCAATATAGATCATCATCAAGGCCATCAAGTATTTCCATATCACCACTAGATGGCGCTATGACTGAGACTCAATATTTCTAATCAAGTACGCTCAGATCGGGACTCTTGAGGTTTGATGAAGGTCCAACCATGTGGAGCCGAGTTATAGCTGTTGGATTTTTTATGGCATATGATCGAAATTGATGGTGGCGTATCGTCCGGGCCGTGTGACGAAAACTCAAACGCTTAGCAGTTTAACATCGCCAGACCCTCTTCTGTACGTGGACCTAGTGAAGGCCTTGAAGTTGAGCCACTGAAATCTCTAGGAGGAGTTTGTTCAAGTACGACCCCTGGAAATAGTAAAAAATACACAGCATAACCACAACTTTAAAACTAACTGGTGGACTTCCTGTTGGGTTTAGGTGGGGGGCGTCATACACTCTTTTGTGCATCATGGCATGATAAATATGCCTACGAAGTTTTGTGCATCTAAGTGAATCCAACTTTTATCACTTTTGGCATTGGCTGACTACTTTGTTTCATAACGGCTGGCGCCGGGTAAAAGAAGAAACTCAATGTCTGTGGGTGAAGGACCAACTCCTCCGGAGAGAGTCCAATATCATCCTGAAGCATCCGAGAGACCGTTTTCATTATTTTGTCCACAATCTGAAGTTGAAATCGGTCAGTGAAGTAGATCGACAGTGGTTTGAGTCACCACCTGACACGTTCTCAGCGTTTTGAATTGCTGATGCATTAATCTCGTTTCTGACAAGTTTCAACTGTGTTTCAGAGAACAAAATCGCAACTTCCAAACAAACCTGAAGTTGCTTGGAAATTTCACAGTGCAAAGCCAACATTACTAATATCATTAACAATAGTTGTCTGTTGATATTAGTCATATTTACTATGACTCAAATGTCAGTGGTTCTGCAGTGCCTTTGACCTTTAAGAGCTTTAGAGCGCGTTTTTAGCTCATTGCTTCGCTGTTTTTGGCCGCGGCAGGCAACTGCTTTTAAGATCAAATAACCCCCTTGTACCCCTCACGTGAGTGGCAAACAGACACAGTCGGCACCTAACTGGGAGCATTTAGAGGCAAAAGAGTCCATAATTTCCAAAAACCGAGCTAAAGTTCAGTGAAGAGTGGACTGACTTTCACAACGCTCAGAAACATTCAGCAGCTTCAGCTTCAGGTCCTGGTTTGTTCATACCACAGCCATGATTCACAGTGACACTGGAATACAGCACAGACGTTGTGAAGGTTCTTATGAAAACTATTTTCAATGTTGTTCAATGTTCGTCTGAAGTCTGCTGTAAAAAATGCCTTTCAACAAACACATCGGTGGGACTGAGAGTTGATTCGATGCAACAATACGGGACTGTGATGACATCTCATTTCAAACTAAATCAAGATATCAAATCGAAATATAATATTGTAAAAAAAAAATAAAATCCAGAACCGAATATTTTCACTTTGTTAGGTGAAATTCAACATCATCAGCTTTCATTTTGCATAAAGAGACACTCTGACATCATGTTGTTATTGTTTCTGTTTTTGCCAGGTTGGTAAACTACTGATGGAGAATGCCCAGCTGGCATTACAGTCTGACAGCATGAAGTCCAGAGCTGCTGCCATTTGGGCCAGGTCAGCTGTATTTGCCTGCAGATTTCCTGAAAGCGTCTGTATCCACTTTTAGCACATGATCAATACATTCTCTGGCTTAATGATTTTACATTTGCTAAAAAAAAAAGTCCCATCCCGTCAACAGATGACCCTCATTCTGATATATTTCAAGATTCATTATGGGCTTTTATTTTTACAATTTCTGTGGTGCTAGCATTGTAACACATGGCAGGGGGAATGTGTGTGTGATTAATGGTGCAGACCCATAAATGCAAAGTGGTTGAAGAAGAACGAACGGCGTTCTGTTTTCATCTCACCGCAAAGCTGTTCCAGTCCTGTTATGTAACTCAGGCCAGTTCCCGCTCCTTTGAGCCAAACTGCATACAAATACAGCCGTGCCGTGTCAGCACTTTCACTTATGTTGTAGCTGCAGAGTGACACTGAGACCCCCCCCACCCCACCTCCCTCAGCACACACACACACACCTCCCTATGCTGTTCATTAACCCCTGAAGGTCGGTGTCAACGCACTGCAGCTCCAAAGAAATACACCTGCTCTATTTTTAGCTCACTGGGTCCCCTGGCAGTCTGAGAGTGTCTGGGACACTCTGGACTGCGTTCATCACACATCACAGGTCCTTTCATGCCCTTTTTACTCTTAGATAAGATTTCTGCAACACACATTCTTCACAGTCTCCCAAATAAGATAGTTCAGCTCTTCATGTGTGCTCACTCGCTATCGCCGGAATCCCGTTTAAATCAAGTTAAACTGAAGACGGCTGAATATCTCAATACTTCAGTCAATTAAAAATCACTTTACATTTATCCTAGCCAGCCACTTTACTCTTCTCTCACTTAGTTCTTAAGAAGTCAATATGTCTGATGGATGTCGTAGAATGGAACTGAATTAATACTCCTCCGTATTCCCGTTGCAGATGTGAAACAGAGGAGAGCAACACCTTGCGTCTGGAGCAACAGGTGGCGATGCTCAGGGAGACGAAGAGGAAGGCAGAGCAGAGCAGCATGACCCTGCAGGCAGACGTGGGTCGCTCCATGACAGAGCTGCAAGATATGCACCAGGAGTTTGAGGTCACTTGATGTTCTGCATATGAATGACTCGTTTTTTGCAATTCTTTTCCATTTGTTTTCTTCCATCCTTTCCTCAAACTGAAACCTTGCCTCTGTGACCCTGGGAGTACGTGATCAATGAGTTGTTTCCCGGATGAGCTGTTTTTCTTGCCGCGGTTGGTTTGTCTGTCTGTTAAGACATCTGACAGCAACACAATGAAATCACAATTCATAAAAAGTCAGTTTCCCGTCTTCTTGCCAGAATTAGATGTCATGTCTTCACTGTGATGTTAGCAGCCAGTCAGTTCCACCGCAGCATCGGGAAAGCTGCGGTCGTCAGTCAGAACCAGAATCCAACGGTTCTTCATCTATCCTGTGTTTGCTAAAAGGATGTTAAGAGCAGTAGTTTCTTCTGCTTCCGCTCTTCTTCACCGCCAGTGTCTTCCTCCTTGGACAGCAGGGGATTCCATGTATTATACATTCTTAGGAGGTCATGGACGTTGGTTAATTATTCATCAATGTAACAGTCCTAGAAAGCCATTTGTAAAGTTTGTAGATGTGCAAAGTCAAAACCTGAAAAGTAAAAGCAACTATAGCTGTCAGATAAATGTAGTTTATGTAGTACAATAGTTCTCTCTGACATGTAGTCCTGAAGAAGGGTAAAAGATTCTTCACCACGTTGCACCACTCCATCCACGTGGATGCATTTCAGAGCCGGCAGTGGCCTGGATTCAACAAGAACCTTGTTCTATTGCAAACAGTTTGAAGTTTGAAGGCCCTTTTCATGGCTTCCCTTTCAAATCGCAGTTCTGCATGCATCAGATACGACATCCAGACAGTCACAGTCACGTTTTAGATGGAGTAACTTTAAAGGATTGAACTGTTTTCATTGTCCTCTGAATGTTAAACCTCGGTGAAACTGCAAGGTCATCCAAGTCATCTAAAAATACACAATAGTGAAGGGATCTGTGACAGATGATTCGACAGAACCGTCTCTGTGGTGATCGAAACAATTCTCCTGATTCCTTTTCAGGCCTCATTCACCTTCCTTCCTATTTCCTCTTTCATGCTTACAAATACCCCCCTCAATCTCTTCCAGTGTCTTTACCTCCATGCAAACACACACACACACATAAGCACGACACGCACACACACAAACACACATTCTCCTCTTCTTTTTCCTCCCTCATCCACAAACAAATTTTAATCTCCCATGTTTTTCTCTTGTGTTTCTCACTCTTTCCATCCTTAATTACTTCCCTCTCTCCTCCTCCCTCCCCCTCGTGTTCCCTCTGGTTGGCTGTTTGCAGGCAGCCCGGGCTCTGCAGCTGCAGCGGGCCGCCTCCTGCGATGCTTTGTTAGCCACGGCCACAGTAGCAGCAGTAGGAGGGGAGGAGGAGGATGGCACAGGGATGGAGCTCACCCAGCTCTTTGACCGAATCAGAGCGCAGTGCGACCTGAACAGAAATCCCAACCCAGAGGAGAGACGTCTCGGCCTGGGCAGAGTCTCAAATCCACTGCCCAGCCTGGCTGGGCCTAGCCGCTCTGGAGCTGGAGCAGCAGCAGCCAGAACAAACGGGGGGGCTCTCACCGAGGTACGCATCTCCTCCTGCATGCTCTCCCATCTTCTTTCTATGTCACACTCATGTTGTCCTGGCCCACTGCCAGCCTGACACACCCTCATGACCAACTCCAGGCTATCAAGCACACTGATGTATATACTCAGCAGAGTTTAATGGTATTTGTTGAGTTGGTAAAGTCTGTAGGCTTTAGGACAAACTCTGCCTGCAGCTCTGCATGTGTCAGAGATCTTTTGTACAGGTTTCCATACGACATGTGCTTACCTGAATGTCTGCTCATCTACAGTAATTATAAACATTCATAGTTATACACCATTAAACAGGATTAGCCACTTATGATCTTAAGGATTCCTGGTCTTCACTCAATATATATACGGAAAATATACAAATAAAGTATTCCCATCTTCTTACAGATATTTTATTCTTATCTGATAATATTCTTTTATTCTTTTTATTTTTTTGAAAAGGAGATTTTCTTCTGTGATTCTCCTTTTTGTTCTTACTGGGGAAAAGCTCAGTGCTTTTTATTATCCCAGTGTGCCTGTGCACAATGACTTTGGTCTGGCAGGCAAAATAAAGTACCTTAGCAAAGGGCTGCAAGCTACCACGCACTACAGCATAGATTTTATGAAGTGCTGTTGCTTGCATCAGACACAGTTCGTGCACCCCCCCAAAGGAATGGTTACACAATCCTGCAGTCAAAACCCTGCAAGATGTCCATAGGTATGAGCCTGACATTCAAATCTGATTCCATTTATTCTTTAATTGATAATATACGGGGCTCTATTAGCTTAGAATTAGCTCGATAGGGCTACAAGCTAAGCTAAAATTATACAAGAAAAAGCTGTGCTTGTTTGAAAGTCATGAGTTGACAGAAATTGGAGTGCAAACTAAAGTGAAGAGAATCATCAAACTGTCAGCACTTCATCGACACAAAGCCAATTTGAGCTGAAAGGTGCAGGATTGAGTTTTCTTGACACACAAGCCATCCCGAGGTCCATCAATCTTGTTGAGTGCATTTCCTCCCTCGTCATCTGCAGGGGCTTTTGTTATATTTTACATCCTGCATTGGTTACATTCATGTTTGCACGAGTTCCTGCGTCGCTTCACGAGGGGAACTATGATCAGAGAACGGCTGCAGATGTGCAGGTTGCGGTCTCTCGATATAAGACTGGGGATGTGACCAGAAAGTGGCAGAAAGTAACATTATTCAAGCCCCTAAGTACAACTAAGTGGTACTTTTTCCAACTTCAGTAGTTGAACTGTATGTAAACTTACTTTTCTACATTCCAGAGATAAATGTTTATTTTACTGATGATGATATGATACAAAAGTGCTGTTTACTTCTTAATAATAAAGTAGGAATATAATCTGAATTATTTGTTGGCATTGATTCAGATAATAATTAGTATTACTTTTAATCTTTGAATGACAATTCGGTGCTAATACTTCTGTGTATTTATCCAATACAGAATTGAGTGCAGATATTTCTTTTATCTGGAGTATATTCACATTCTGGCATCACTGCTTTTACAAGTAAAGGATATAACAGCTGCCTGAGGCCAGTGGAACAAACCTTTATCAACTGATAATGAGTAATTCAAGAAGTGTACTTGTCTCGTGGTTCTATCAATCCTTCTACACCATCTGAAACAGAAAATCATTGTGAAGACAATTTAAATACTTGCGCACCTGGAGTCTTTTGTTCTGCTGTCAATATGCTGTCATAACTGACTAAACAGCGTCACCACTTGATTGCACCTGAAGGTTGGTGATAATGGTGGGTGTGAAACACGCAACAGCTGTACGGTGTGTCAACACAGCTTGCACAACTCGGAGCCGGTCGTCTGCTCAGCTGTCTGTTTACTCAGAGTGAAACGTACACTACCGACATCGCCACTGGTCGATGCTTCTCCCCTGACGGGGTGCCAGTGGGGCAAGTTGTGATGTGCCTGTAGCTGCTCCCATCAGGCCTGTTTCCCTTTGTGTAGTACAGATATCAAGACCTCAAACCTCCACATTGACACATTTATTGGAGACAGAAAAACAAGTTGCTGTTGGATGCTTGTACTCCATTCATTGCTTCTCTCATCTACCCCAGGAGGAAGCAGCGTGGGCCCAGGTGAGCCTCGGCGGCGCGGCGCTCAGGGAGGCTCGAGCCGAGCTAACCGAGGCCCGGAAGCAGTGGCATTCGCTGCAGGTGGAGATTGAGAGCCTACATGCCTTGGTAAGACAGTAATCACAAATCCTCAGATGTCACTGGGGTCAACCCCCCCCGACGAATATATATGGGATATTGTTTCTATATGTTTGACTCCAAAAAAGGGACTAATTATTTTGATCCTACATCCATTGTGATGTGTTTTGTTTGTGGCATATTGGTTTAGCCAACGAACTACAAGTTGCATGTGCTGTATGGTTCTTTGACTTTAATGTCAACTTTTTAAAGATACAAAGATGTCCCATCATAATCCTATTAGCTCTTCTGCTTCCTGGTATCCAGGAAAAAGGCCTAGAGAACTCCCTGCACAACACCCAGCGGCTGTACTCCAGCCAGCTGCAGGACCTCTCCCAGGTGATCGCTGGGCTGGAGAGCGAGCTGGAACAGGTGAGGAGCGGCCTCGCTACCCAGCGTCAGCGTCACAGCCAGCTGCTCAACACCAAGATGAGGCTGGAGCGAGAGATCGCCACCTACAGGCGTCTGCTGGAGCGTGAAGAGGGCAGGTGAGGAGGAAGAGGGGAATAGAAGCAGGAGATGAACCAGGAAGGAATAGCTTATTATTTCAAGGATAACATCCGGTCATTTTCTCTTGTGCACTTTACCGGATAACCTGCGTCCACCGAAATCAGTGAACTTAGCCAGAGGAAAATCCTGCCAACTGACAAACAGCGCCGTGTTCGTGATTAAGTGAGGTTGAATAACTTCGTGCCGCTGACTCACAGTCTGTTAAATCAAGTTCTGATTTTTATTGACACGATAATAGTTCCGAGACAGTTGTCTTATCCTGTCTGGCCTATTAACCTTTTCCCTGCCTTCACCGAGGTGTTTAAATGGCAAATATTCCTCTTCGGCACGGCCTCCAATTATCTCCGCAGACACCGGGGAGACGTCTCACGTCATGCTGCGTGTACGTTTTATAGTTCGAGCCTCCTGACGAAGGTAATTTGGTTTTATGGCTCTTGTAGAGACAGCTCTTCAGTTGAATTTATGACTTCTACTGATGTCACTGATTCTAAGGGCAACAGTACACGACATATATAATTTACATTGTTTATTCATATTTTCCAAGGGCGTTGACAAAGCATAAAGTAAGAAGTGGCTCAAAGGGTTGAGTGACTGACTGACTGTCTGTCCGACTGAAGGAGCAGCAGCAGTTGAGTTTTGTAGTAAATGACACAAAAGATGAAAGTACTCAGTGCTCAGTACTCTTACATCGTCTTCAAGCCACTAAAGGTCTTGTTCAGGCTGATTCCAAAGTAACAACACGCAGCTCTGTGTTGGTGGCACCGTAGACTGAAGGCTTCATTACATTTGGAAAACACGCCTCCACTTCTTCTCGCTATGCAAATATAAAGCTGAAATATCCTGGATGAACGAGCTGCAGCTTGCCAGAACCTGCGCAGTGGTGATCAATCGTCTTATCAAAGAAACAAATACTTGAACGCTCGTCAGCATGACAAGGACTCCCTAAAATGACAGAAACCATCTCTGAATGTGTTTCATGTGTAGTTACAGTTTGTAGTTTGGCACAAGTCCGATCGGCTAACGCTGAGGGGCGGGACGCATGAGCTGTACTGCAACCGGCCACCAGAGGGCGATCAATGTCTTTTGGCTTCACCTTTGATGAGCTCTCATGGCTTCCTTCAGTTTCTAAAACTATAACCCATTAAAAATAAAGTCAGGGTAACAGTAGTAGCTTTGGATTTCACATTCTGGTGATCATGAATGTCTGTACAACATTTCATGCGGTCCATCCAACAGTTGCCGGGTTCCGTCTGGCTGTTAGAGTCAAGGCGATCAACAGTCAGACTGGTGAAGAATCTCACCTGCCTGGGGTGCATGTTTCCAGGGAAACCCTAACATGCTTTAGCAAGCCTAATTGATGTGGGATGATTTAAGAAAACTGAAATGAAAACTGGAGCCTTCACCTCTGCCAGGGAATTTCACAATTGTGTTGCACACATTGAGTACGACCATTTGAAGCGCCTTGATGTGGTGGATATGGGTGGTCTGGGATTGACAGCTCTTAATGATGTGGCTTGGTAGAAAGCATGGGAGACGGATAATATATAAAGTGAAGATGTTCCCTCCTAATTAAAGCCAGGTTACATTTCGTCTTGTACTTTAATGTCTTGATTGCTGTCTTTAAAAAAACGATATTGCTCAACTGTTTTTCAACACTATTGTGAGAGGATTATGGCTCCCCTGTAGGACCTCCTGGGTGGTGTTTGGGTGGTGCCTGCTACCTCCCGTGTCCCTCAGGGGCCAACTGAAGGTCTTGCAGGCTTACACAGCTACAGTAGCAGAGCCTTCAGCCTTCATTTTAAGTCATGCTATGGGATCTTAAAGCTACATAAAGCTGAGCAGAGAGGAACTATTTGTTATGGTTTCCAACCTCTTTACACCCAAAATGAGATCATTATATAAACTTCTTTTCATGGGCTTCGAGTCTTTGTGCTAAGCTATACCGCAGCTTCAATGGACGGATGTAAGATAGGCATCAATCTTCTCTTGTAACTCTGTTATATGGAAGAAGATATCAAGCTGTTGCTTTTACCAAGATGCAAGCACACATGCATTAAGACACACGATCCACAGTCCTTCCCCCTCACTCTCTACGGGGACCTCCTGTTGGCAGGTACATGGGCCGCAACGGGCAGCCGATGAGTTTGCGGCCCTGGAGGACTTCAGTGGGCGATCTGAGGGAAAACGGTCTGGAGATCGCGTTCAGTGACTCTGCCATTACACCGGATGAACCGAAGTCAGAGCCCCTGCCTGAAATACCTTCACTCCTTCCAGTAGACGATGTCTTCAATAAAAGCTCCAGGATCCATAGACAGCAGAGCCTCGTGATACTCACAGGTAAGACTCTTATACACAAACTGTTATAGCAGTCATAACCTGCCCTGATTCCCAATGTGTGTCTCCTGCCAGAGCCCGAGCACGATAAACACCTGCAGATCTCCACTGTGAAGACTCAGGAGATTCTTCAGGGCAACGTGGTGCGGGAGAGTGCAGAGGGTCACGGCACCATCGAGTGAGTATGGATCTTTGTGCTCCCTGACCTGTCGTCAGCACCTCTGATTCAATCTGGCATTTAGACAATTTCTGTCTTCGGTCTGTCTAATGTTGTTTGTTACCCAGAAAATAGTTTTTCTCGCTTGCTTCACTGAGCATGCATTTCCTTTGTTGATAAAGACCCATTCATCAACGTCCTCCCCGCCCCTGCAACGTCTGGCCGAGCAGACAAGATGTAAATACTTACAAAGGAATGTCTTTTACGCATTGAACACGATAGCAGGCACAACACATTTTGTCTGCTCTTCAGGTTCCCATGAGTCATTAATAATAGTGCTGCATGGGAATGTTCTTCCTTCCCTAGCTTGTGTTTGATGTGGAGATACCCGACTGGTGTGGTGTCTTCAGGGCGTGCCACCTGATATTGTTTGACGGGACATTGATGGAATTCTTTGTTCTTGCTTCAGGTGTTATCAGCAACGTACAATTTCCAGAGCGAAACATACTCAGACAAACGGAGACACACATGTTTTACCTTCTCATCAACTCTGCCCCACATTAGTGGGGATTGTTTCACCTGAAAGAGACATTTTCTAAACTGTCTTTCATGTATGAAGATAATTACACCGGCTCACATTTGATGTGACAGGATCTTCTAGTATGTTTGGGTGGGCCTCCTGAACAAGTTGGCCCCGATGCAGATTAACTTCTCTCTACTTCCCTGAACACAGATCGTCAGATGAGATATGAAGAGGCAGAATAGTTGCTTTGTCGTTGGCAGATCTGCAGATTGTATAACAGGTCCTCATGGTGCTGTAGGTCGCAGATTGAAACAAAGCCGTGCTGATCTGCGTTTCCATTAACAAGGAAAATGTGTTTAGTTGTGCTGAGTTGTGCCGAAGTTGGACAACCTCCAGAGTCAAACCAGAGTGAGATCAACCCGCCTACAAACAGGTCACGTTAGGTGATGTCCCGACAGTTGCCAACCTCTGTTCCCCGTGGAACAAGTTCCGACCCAAACTAGCCAACAAATACTTAAACTAATTAACTAATAACAACTAACTGAAAAATAATAACTACAATCTGAAAGACATAAATTTGAACTATAAAAATGAACCTACTAAATACTATAAACAACTAACATGGTCTAAAAGATTAATGTCACTACTCCACCACTTACCTTGACCTCACCACAGTCTGCAGCTGGGGGACGTTGGCTTCATAAGACGGGTGGTGTCCCTGGATAAGTCACCTACTGATGACGGATAAGCCAGTCAGATTATTCTTGATGACCTGCGATTGATTCATTTGATTGGAGCTTGTTTCCGGGCTCTGATGTCTCTTTGCTTTAAGCTGGTTGAAATGTACAGTTGATGTTCTGATTCATGTTGATTACTTTTGTACTTCATGCAAACACGTTCTGTCTTCAACTTCCTCTCAAGTAGTACGATCTGGATATCACCTGTTAAAGTTATGACCTGTTTGACCTAAACTTTCTGTGGATCTACAACGTCAGCACTCAGGTGGCGAGAATCAGAACTCCGAATAAACCCGAGTATTTAGTGTGCGTGCTGGATAGTCTAACAGTTTGCACATCAACTTTTATAACTTCATGTATGTATAAGTAATCCTGGATACAACGTTGGAGGCAGGGCCCCCTTCATTCACATGAAAGAACCTCAGCGGTGCATGAAAACATCAAAGTTTGACTTCGGTTAGATCATCTAAGTTATCGTCCATAGAGTACCTGTAGAGGTACTCTAGACCTGTACCTGTAGAGGCAGCTGTACCTCCCAGCTGCCTCTTGCACAGTCACATGCATATTTCTACAAGACTAACTTTAGATTCTGGTCTTAATCTTACAATTTTTAAAATATAATGATTCAATTATTTAAGTGTTAAGTTAGCGCAACGCTTCTTTTATAATGTAAGTCTATGATGTTATTACACAGTTTGGCCACTATGTGAAGCTGTCTTCAAAGCCTGGCGTACTTCCTGTGTCCTGGTCTGATATTATATCCAGGATGTCCATACTAGCTGTTCTTAAAGCTTGTTTCCATTTCCCAAAGTGGCCAAATAAGAAGCTCATTTTCTGTACAGACAAATCTCCGATGGCAAATTTGGCCCATCTACTGTCCACCTGTTTGGACACTCCACCTCCACCTACAGTGATCTCAGGCTCACCCTCCTCACCTCCATAATGATCTATTGCCTTTTAAAGCTCATCTCAGTGTTCTCATTTGCTGCCCTCTAGTGTCCCTTTGTGATGAATCTACCTGCCTGATCAATGAATGAATAAGAGAGTTATTTACTGTAGCGTCACACTATTGGCCCGATGCCAAGCCCATATGGGATTACAGGATTTACAGTCGGACTATGAATACATCTAAATAACATTAAGTAGACATGAATGTATTGACTGCAGTACAGGAAGTAAAAAGCATGTTTTATGCAAACACAGAACTTAACATCTGTGTAGCACTTTTTTGGAGTTTTTCAAATAATCAGACCCCACATGAAGCAATATTCATCCTGTATCATCACTACCTGTTATTGCCATCTGTATCCTCCCAGGACAGAGAAGATTGACAAGGTGATAAAGCAGTGGGAGGGCTCCTTCTTCAGAGGGAATCCCAAGCTACGGAAGAAGTCTGTGTCTCTGCGCTTCGACCTGCACATGGCCGCAGCAGACGAGGGGTGTGCCCAGACCAAACAAGACAGCCTGCCAGACGTGGAGGTGTGTCTCATCATGAAGAGATCTCGCAGCATCCCAACTATCACGCCGTGAATGTGTCAGTGGTTGGCCACAGTCAACGCTGGTTTCACTTCTTAGAGCTGTCTGTGATAACACTGGTTGCAGTTGCATTAGCATCTGTGTCATTAACATCGTCCAAATAATCTCAATATAAAATTCTATCTACATCGCTCCAGAAATCCATGTTGCTTTACTACTGACTTCTGGCACGATGAGCATTCCCCATCACGCTTTTTGCTAATCCATGTCAATAAAGCAGATAGCAGAGGATAGCAAGTCAATGTTAACATATATCTCCATCCTCACTCCTTCAGAGTCAGAAGATAAAACAGATTATATCGGCTGTTTGACTCTGTTCGTCTCTCGCATTTCATTTAATGAACACTTAATGTCGGTGGCTGAATGTAGAGAGAGATGGAGGTGAAGGGTCAAACACCACTAAGAGCTGCTGAGATCTTTCTTAGTGTTTATTACTTTGTAGATTTCTCAATAAGGAACTGTGGGGTATTGATACGGGGTAGTGGGGCTTGGACAAGGTGGAGGAAAGCTTACATTTGATCTATATATATATACTATTATTATGTATATATATAACTACTGCAATCCAGTGTTTAGAAATATGCCATATATATTGACAGTGTCAGTACGTATGGCAGTGGCTCATTTCCATAATGTGGTATTTTGTTGCTATTTGAAAATGATTATTCCATTAAGATCCTCTGACTTACATCGGTGAGCGTTATCTCAAATTCTCTGTGCACTCTTTGCTTTTAAGGGTGAGATAAATTGGACCAATTGAATTGTGTAATGTAACGTTCAGATGTTACGGGGGATGGTGTAAGAATTTTCTTTAAGTCGAGTGAACGGTCAAATGAAAAGAAAAGCAGCCCTGAGAGATTTTCCACATCTGTTTTCGTCACTGCAGTTTATTCTCTGTGTAGAGAAAATGTTGTACTACAAACTGATAATGTTTATTGCTACATTTTACATTCTTACGATGCATTATCCCAAAAAAAAACTGCTCACTGTGATCATACTGGCTGCGAGGCTCTTATCACTCACCCTGTCTCAGAGGATCAGTTCCCTGTCTTCACCACAGGAGGGCGGTATTTGTAAATAGTTACCACTGCAGTGTATCTTCCAAAGCTCAACTCGGGTTGTGTAACACTATTTGTTACACCTTAAATTAAAGAGTTTTTATGCTTTATTTGTGAGTTGGCACAAATGATATTAAAGCTATAGAATGGACTATTGTGCATTCAATTTCGGTGCCTCAGATTACAATGCAAATATTTAAAGATATTATCTATGCAGTTCTGTGCTTGAGTTTGCTCTGCTTCACTCTTCATTTTGGGAGTTCTGTATCCTCTGAATGAAGCTGTACGCTTTTATCATTTAAAATAAAAAAAAATGTAAATGCAAACTGTCGTCTTTTCTGTCAAATGTTTCGCAACCGTAATATATTTACAAGAGGACTCGTGTCTACAGACAGGATTTAATGCAGAGGGAAAAGAAAGGACAGCTCTTACTTTAACACCTGCGTCTCTCTCAGTTAAACAACAATAATATGCACATAAACAACTTCAACATTTTTACTCTTCATCATAAGCAGTTGAAAAAAGTACAAGTGTATAAAAATCAGATCTGTTTCCAGTGCGGTATAATAAATATATTCTGAAGGTTCCAGCACAGGTATCTGCATCGTTCCTGCTTTGAAATGAGAGGACATGACAGTATTGCAGCTGTTTTTCTTCCAATCTATTAACAGAACCCTTAAAGCTCTCAGAACTATGTTATCATATCTGGCATCAACTAGTGCAGCTTGTCTAAAAGAATAAAAAGAATCAAAGGTGCTGGTTTCCATCATTTCATACAAAAATATTATAGATTTACATTTTTTTCTTTCCTGAACTCTGGACGGCTCCACACAATGAGTATCACATAAAATATATTTTAGGTTACATTTGCCTTTTAACAAACCACCAGAAATGATATTTACAGTCGAATTGAGTTGCTCTCTCATCTGTTCTTGCTGGAGAGCATTTTCAGACCTGGATATGCACACAAGTGATACAAGATGACTTTCGAGATCTGGGAATTGTACAAGTTTAAATACAGACAATATCAGAAGCGACCGTTTACATCAGTCACCTGAGAAGCACGCGGCAGACAGTGTAAGTAAAGCTGCTTGTTGTCGTCTCAGTAAACCTACGGCTTGGCTACGACAGCCTGAATAACCTTGACAACTTTGTTGCAGGGCTGCAGGGGATCGTACTCTGCAAAGACATGGCACACATTCTCCACGTTGGTCTCCACACCTTTTGCCACAAAGCCAAACATCCTGTAGAGGTACAGCAAGAAATGAATTTGAAGTAACAAGTACAAACACTGCAACATATATTGTCGTGTGCAGACAAGGACTGAAAGCTGAACAACACATGTGATGTATTGAGTATAAACATCGTGTTGTGGTTCTACACCCTGATGATGATGACGCTCAGACTTACCTTGCAGCGAAACTTGAACCTTTCATCCAACTGTAAGATTTAAAAAGACAAAGAATGAGATTAAAATCAATTATCAAATACATTTTGTCTTTAATTGTCAACAGTGGAAGCACATTGTGTTTAATAACATGTACGCTGCTCAATAAACTGACTATATATAATGTGACAAACAACCATACAAGGGAAGCTTGTAGTGAATATAATGCAATACAACGTACATCAGAGCATCACTTGTGGTGATGAACATACATATATTATAATTATTAGACTCTGCAGTTTTCCTCAAGTTACTTTATAGCGAGTTCAGTTCATTGTTCCACTTTCGGGCAACTCTACTGTTTGGTTGACTCTACCCGGGTTCATTCTGTGGTTTCTGGCTGCAGCAGGCAGCTGTTTTTCTGAGAAAACCCTTTTCAGTGACTCAAGTCACTGCTCAGAAAACAGATGAGGTTAGCACCTCACTGAGAGCATTGAGAAGCTTGAGACCAAAAACAGAGTTAAAGGAGCGTGAATAGTGGACTTACATTCACCAGGTGTATTAAAAAGTACTGCTGGTAAATACTAACGTAGCTTCTTGCCTGCTGGATTTATAAATAAGCAACTGTATTTTTTTTTAAAAGATATTTTCCTATGATTTGGATAACGCACTCGGCCATGTTGCAACTTCCATTTCATTCACACTAATCTTGCCGCCCTGGTGTCATCAAGATCATTTAATGAAGGTTCAAACAGTCACCGGGAGCATCTATCATTAACCTCCTCCATACAGTTAGTTCCTGACATGAGGGACTGTTACCACGGTGAATATAACAATGCATCACTTCTCTAGTAAAAGGACTGGACATGAATCCCTCGGATGTCCTAGCATGCACACTCACAGTCGATCCTTTGGATCTTCTCCACCGTAGCTAATCAGCTGAGCAGGGTAATGGCGTCTGAAGAACAGCCTGAGAGGAAATGATTGTGGCTGTTAGAACTAAATCACATCAAAATGTCTGCACACAAACACCATCGATGTGCTGCGATGGTGTCAATGATTGTGTTTCAAATCTCGGCTGCAGGTTGAGAGGATGCGTGTTTTCTTACTTCCTGTTGGTATCTGTCAGCGTGACACCCTTCATCGACACCTTCAGGTTCACTATAGTCGGTGTGAAGGAGCCCGCCGCCTTCTCGAGTGTCGCCGTCACCGCCCTCTGCACTGCACAAGGTCCGGTCAGCCTCTCAGTGGGGACGGCATTCAGGTAGATGAAATTGGAGGCTGTGGTCAGGAGACGCATCATAACAGTTCAACTAGAACTTCAAACTGTACCAGCAGTGTCACACTGTGACGCTCCGGACTGTGATTCAAAGTGTACTGAGCACGTCTTATCAACATTAGACTGACGACATGGACTATATAAAAGAGTGAGTGGAACTTCTGGGTTGGCAAGTGCGAAGTGCTGTAAACCTGCAGACGTGGCTGCAGAAGAGGATCATTCTAACTCTTGTTTTATGTTGTTGCTGTTTCTTGTTTTGCTCAAGGATAGCTGCTAGTTAATACATATTATTAAACCGCTTTTTGTCCATGAAACATGTGAACACATCAGGTTGTTTGTTAGTTGATAACTCGGTCTTACCCGTTCCAGGCTTGTCCGCTGATGCCGGTTTGTGTTTCACCCTTTCTTCCTCTGCGAGCAGTTCTGTGTGGGCAAATATGGATCTGGTTTCTTTTTTCTGCCTTATCTCCCTCACAAATACACACACACACACACACACACACACACACACACACACACACACACACAACGTAATAAAGGCCTACCTTCGGAGTGGAGCAGTAATTTGCAGGGTAAAGCATAAGCAGAGATGGTGTGCTGGTAGACCAGGGCGGAAAGACTTCCTGCAAACAAAATATAGAATCACAGGTTTTATTAAGCACACACACACACACACACACACACACACACACACACACACACACAAACTAGATCACAATAAACCAAGCAGACTGAAATCCATCCATCTGGCTCTCTTGTTTAACGTGAATGAGGTGTTTGATATTTGAGACTTATCAGTATCATACAGTGTTGAATTCTTCTCCATGTGCGGTTTGTCTGCATAAATATCATCTTTGAACTTGAAGCTAAAATTGTGATTATGATTACTGAGCAAATCAGGTGTGACATCCATGTGTGAGGGGTTTTTCTTTAGCATATTTCAGCCTACAGTAAACATGCAGTCGTGTGGTGGGAAGACATTAAAGAGACTCTGGAGCGCACGTGTCTCAGGCGTCACGCCCGTGGCCCCTGAACATGGATAATGTCCGTGGGTGTGAAGTCACACCCTGTATGAACTCATGGGTTTAAATAAAGAGCCGGATCCAGACACATCCCAGGAGGCCAGACATGGTTGACTCAGTTCTGGTGTGTCAGACATCTGCAGACCAGAATGTGCACTCATATTGTGTAATCGAAGGATTCTTAATGAGACGAAAGGATAATGGAATGTTTCTTGATGTGCAAAGAATTACATGTTGACTTTTACTCACCAAAGTAGGGTTCCTGAGAGGAGCCTTTGATGCGGACGCCCTTCGCTGATGATTCAATGAGGAAGTGCCTGACGAGCTCGGAGCTGCTCTCCCCTGGTTTTAGAAGGAGGATATTGTTATGTAAGCTTTGCTTGTTCATTTTCTTTTAATCCTTTGGATGGTAAAAAGATATTATAGTGATTTCATATGTAGTTTGATTTATTTAAGGGATTCGCTAAAAGAGCAATACTGGTGTTTGAAATAACATTTCGGCTGTTACAGATGTCAAAGTTTTATTTATTGATTTATTTTGTTTTGTTATTTTTTTATAGTATCTCTTGCCAGGAAAATAAAGAAATTTTAATTCTAACAAACAATAACTGAACTCTTCCTTATCACACTATCTGTTTGAATAAGCAGTAATTCCATCGTACCGCCTGTTGGATCTTCTCCTCATCGGCAGCCTGATCTCGACACGTCAGATAAGCTGATGCCGATGTTCGCCCCGATAATTCATCCCCAACATACGTAGCTGCCATGTCCTTGTTTGCTGCCATGTTACCAAACCTTTGTTGCTAGCGTTCCTTTTCTACACTTTCCCTGACGGCCAATAATATTATGATATTGGAGGATTATCGGGTCCTCCGATGGTCTTCGGTTGAGGTATATTCAACAACACACTGTTGAGCCGGCACCCAAACCTGCCAACACACTGCTCACGCCTTTCATATCCTGCATTCCTTAAAGAGTTGAGGACAAAAGGATAAACCCACAAAGAGTAAGCCTTGTGATGCTTTCGTGAGTGAGGTTTATTTTTCATCTTTGATTGCTTACAGTGCCATAAACAACTGGTTTTCCTGTGTGTTTACACAGCTTCTACTGTGGGTGGAAAAAATAACAGCACTGTTTTCTGCCTCACCACAGAAGGCTGGATGTCGGCAGACGGGCCCGTTCCCATCAGCAGAGCCGGTTAAAGGACTCCCTTTGTCTCGGCTGTAAACAAATGATGGCAGTTCCACTGTGCTACATTGTGTTCATGTTGTTTGCCTTCGGTTGTGGTAATTGTTTGCATTCCCTTCCTTTTGTCTGACATAAATGCTGCGGTTACTTTCATTATTTTATAAGGCCGTGCGATTAAAGGTCCTAAGGTCAGACCACTGCCCTGGCTATTGGAAGTTTACCTGGGTAGGCGGTTGTGGAGAGGATGCTGGCCGTGTTGTCCACCTTCATGGCCAGACCGAAGCTTCCTCTGTAGGAGGTGCTGTCTCTCACCACGAAGGTTCCTGGCTCTTTATCCTTGACCAGGGCTTCAGCTGAAATCAATCAACAACATTTACAAATATGTGTTTGTTATTGTTTGTGGTCCTGGACCTGAATAACGATCCTACAACACTGGATCCTGGAAGATGAAATGACTTGAGGAAAGCTCTCGTATATTCAAGTGGCAGTTTGAGATCCTCACCTTCTGCTCTGCAGACATGCGGACGGAACCAAAGTTTGGAATAGTCCATGACGAATTTCATGGAGGGTTGACTACCATTAAAACGGGCTTGGACACCTGAGCAACCAATGAAACACGACATGGAGTCAAATACTGAAAGAAATAGCTGCCAGCAAGTAGACAACAGTTACAACCGAGACTCACTGTGAGGGGAACATGGCTTCTGTGTGATGTTGATTTCGGAGCCTGCGGGCGGGTTGATGTTCAGATCCAGCTCTGGGGCACCGTTGACTAACAGAACAGGAATATCGGTGAAAGATCCAGAGAGTGAAGCAGGACTGCTCTGTGCTCTTTTGTCGTAACTCTCCTGTCGTGAGAACTTCTTCAGAAAGGGCTTGTCTGGACTGTGCTGGTTGTCGAACGGCATCGTTCTAGAGCCGTCACTGAAGGATCCGGAGGTGCGAATGAGGATGGACTCTGGAGAGTCGGCGTCCTCACTGGCCAAGGACAGGGTGCTATGCCGAGGGGATGATCAACATACTTTATTCTTTAGTTTGCAGCAGTGAACGTTTTCTTGAACGTAAGAAAAAAATGAGAAATGTTCCTCCGTGCAATAATTTTAACATTCAAGGTGTTGCAGCCTATAAACAAAGTGTTGCATGTGTCAGAGGTATGTTTAGTTTTAATGACAGGCCTCGAACGGGAGCTCTACCTGCCGAGGATGTAGCTCGTATCGGAGCATGTTGATGTGGAGAGGAGTGAGATGGCGCTGTTTCTATTCGAGTGTGACAGGCGCAGGGATCCTTGGGAGCAGGTGAGGTCTTGCCTCGGTGAGGGATTTCTTCTGGGTGCACTTCCACCCGGCAGCGGGGGCAGGGAGGATGTCGGCGAACTGGAGAAGACCACCGTGCCATGGGGACTGCAGCTGAGCCTGTTGGGAATGGGGATACTGCTTGACAGAAATGGAACCTCAGTGGGCGAGGGGGAGTAGGGAGCACACGCTCTGGAGACCAGGACGCAGTGGGAGACATCTTCATCAGAGTCTTCTGAGGATGGAGAGTAAAGCATTAACACTGGAAACAGCTAATGCACACAATGTTATGGGGATATGACACACTGTACGCTCCATGATAAGTCTGCCTTCATGCTTTTGTTTTCTGTTTGCAAAGTGGGCTTGCTGAAACGTACCTGATAGTTCTCATGCTGGAACCTGCTTGCTGAGCTCAGTCATTCCCAAATATTTTGAATTGTGCATTTTTACTGTTGCAATGAAACCAAGTCACCAAGAGGAGTCCCGACTTGTTCGTGTTGACTGTTGATGGGCTCTACTGAGTGAGTTCATGCACTCAGCCAACAAGTTATATAATAATGGCTAACGTTAGCACCCACAGTCTGTTATTGTCTACAGGTATTGTGGTTTGTATTGCATTTTGCAGCAAAAGTCAGACTGCTCATCAACAGCACACAACTGTTGTATTTCATTGTTTTAACCTCCCTGATATAATTAACTTTTGTATTCACTCGATCCGCTTCGCATTTGTGTGGCTCCACAGGTCAACACAAGCAGACATACAACCCAAGAAAGGACGTGCTACAGGAAATCCATTTAGATGCTTTGATGACTTTTGCTCAGACTTCCTGATCAGAGCAGCACTAAGAGCCGACGCTGCTTCGCCACCGTTGTACGTGACGACTGAGCTTCTCTGTGTCAATAGCCTGAGATGTGCAGGGTGTGGTACACAGTCTGGGCAGTAATCCTAGAACAGCTGAAGTGGTGCAATTACTCATTGATTTAAAAAAAAAACCCCGATATCACAAAGAGGGTGGGTAAATTTCCAAAGCCACGGGCTATGTGAACCAAGCCTTCGCAGGCTCTGTGAGACATTTCTTCAGGCTTGAACCTGTCCTTTGTTGATGATTTTAAACAATCAGAGTAATAATTCAATTACTCAATGGACGTTGAATAGTGTGGAACCATCTACACTGTTGAAAACTTACTTGCTATACTTGTATTTTTGTGGTACTGTACCTGTAGGAGGGCTGATGCGTGAGGGACTTTTGTTGAGCGGGATGGGCTCAAATGTCGGATCCAGATCCAGGATGAGCTGGTTTAGATTGTCCAGGGAAATGTCCAGATCAGGGTCGCTGTGACAACTGCTGGACTCTGTCAAACCGGGATGCTGAGCGACTGTCTCCTGCGCTGACTCCAGGCGGATGGTTTGACCCACTCTCAGAACGTGATTGGGTACCATGTGGGACATGCCGTTAACAGCAGGCATCATGTTAGGAGCTTCTGAGACAACCAAAAGACACGAGATCAGTTCCACTGTCTTTACAGACCCGTTCCCCCAGAGTTCTTAGAGTTAGTAAATAAAGCACCAACTTTTATAATCTAAAGTAGATTTTGTCAATTTTCCAAAAGCTTGATATAATCTAATCCTATCCAAGTGTTATTGTTGAAGTTATTCCTGTTGTCAGAGACAGAAAACTAGCACTCAATAAACTGAAATAGCTGTCTTACATTTGTCCTTGCAATGGTTAATGAATATACTAACCTGCATGTGTTAGTGAGAACATGTAGTTCAAGCCTTAATCCACTCAGTAATGAAAGTCTTAACAAATCACTGTAGTGGTGATATCAGCAGGAGGGAGAGGTGTGTGTGACAGACCGTCAGCTCACACTGTGTGTTCAGGACAAGGTGTGGCGCTCAGTGAGTCAGCCAGGTGAACGGTGATTACCTTGACTACACTAGTGTTTCCCTACAAAGGCAGAAAACTATTATACTTTGGAAAGTATCCTACATAGAACATCTGCTAATCCTGTGGGAAATCACAAGTTTTATGCATTTCTGAAACATTTGATTCGACCTATCAACTAAAACTGAGGCATTGCTTCTATTTGTTACATCTATCAGCACATTGACAGTTCGTGCGTGCTTTGACTGGATTCACTTGTTGTCCTCTCGGTTTACACATGTTAAAAACGTCTCAGTATAACGGTGCATTTGCACGGCACTATAAAATACAGTCTCCAAAAAGGACCATTAAAATACAATAACACAGATCCAATGAAAACTTAACATTACAATCCCCATGAAGGGGGGATGTATTGCAAAGACTTTCTTTTCTACTATGTTAGATTTATCTAGGACCTAGACCTGAAGATATATTGATAAGTGAGCATATATATATGAGTCTCCCCTTACCTTATTGTCTTCTGTGGAGGAATCTGAGCAGGTTTGAGAACTGCTGCTCCGCTCCCGGCTCTTTGAAGCATGACACTACATGTGCCGCATGCTTTATTATAAATCCCAACCCTTTTCCTAGTTAGCCTATCAGCAGTAATGATTACAATTCCCTGCAGCTCCAACTGATGATGTCATCTTAGCAGTCTGAAGTTTATGCCTGGAGGGGTGTTTTCACAACCAGGGAATCAGAATACTGGAAGCTACGGCGCAAACTGTACCGGAGAAAAATACATGAATGAAGTTGGTACACGTCGTGTGTTTCCACGTTATTTATCATACTTAAACTTGTGCTGCAACGGTGGAGTTAGAGTCTAACTCATAACATTTCCAATATAAGTATGATTGCATAATATCCTGGTGGGCGCCTGTGCAGAGTCTTTGCAGTGAATACTGGGAGTTGTAGGAATAATTGTAACAGCAACAGTAAGTATCTTTTTATCTGAACTCTCTACACTGACAAGGTTACAAAGAAATATTTCAATTTCATTCGCCATGGAATGAAATCATAACCGTCGCCATGGAAACAGATTCTTGACTGGTGTCCGTCCCCTTTAAAGCACAGAGACGATCTCCCAACTATCTCCAGTGACCTCCTGGTATTTTAACCAGCTTAACTAACTGGATAACAAACCTAGGAGGGGCGAGTGCAGCTTCTTCTCTTTCCACTGCCAAAATCTCGCAAATCAGTGTTGTAATATTTGAACATTCATTTTGTTATAATATTGCAAAAACCATCAAGCACAGAATACGCAGACAACAGTGGTTGGGTTTGTTTAATGAGCATTGGATGGTGACCTTCAACTGGTTGCGTAACAGAACCTTAGAGATACAGTATTTTCAGTAATGCAATTACTTTCTTGAAATAGCTGAAATACTAATACTGTACCCTTCAGCCGATGCAAAAAACAAAGCATCTTAGATGCCAAGAATACACATTAACAAGCAGATAAAGAGCAAAAAATCATTATCAATCCTCAGGGTAGAAGAAGCTCCGCTATTTACATGTAAAGTCATTTTTTATCTGAGACTTTAATCCTATTTACAACAGTTCAAATTGGTTTGCAGGTGTATTTCGCCACATCGGGGGAGCTTTAGGGGGAGTACGTGGTGGTGGTGTCCGTGTCGGTTAAAGCCGAGCCCCTCCTCTTGCCACACGTATACCTGTAGAACCTCTGCTGGCTCACACAACCCAGCTCCTTCAGTAGCTTCAGAAGGTCATGGCGAAACTTCACACCGATAAAGGCATAGACGAAGGGGTTCAGGCAGCACCTCAGGAAGGCCACACACTGCGTGACATCGGTGGCGAACATAAGACTGTTCTCATACCCGCAGTCTTTGGTTCCTCCTCTTGCTATGACAACTGTGGTCCAGAATAGAACCACATTATAGGGCGCCTGACAGACAAGGAAGACAGATACCACAGCAAGAATCACCTTAATGGCCTTATTACGCTCAAAGTTTCGAGCCTGACAAAGGGTCTGGACAATGCTGCTGTAACAGAAGCCCATAACCAGAAGCGGAAGGACAAAAGCCACAACTATCTGGGTTGTCTGGATTCTAACGCGGAGTGGGTCTGAATTACTGGAGTAAGGTGTGCAGGTGTTGTTGGTGATATTGGTGTATATCATTTCTGGTATGGAGAAGAAAAGTGCCATCACCCAGACGGCAGCTGACGACACCTTGCTTGCAACCATCGCTTTGGAGCGGTGGCGATAAGCGGTGACAGCCTTGGCTATGGCAAAGTACCGGTCCACACTGATGAAAGAGAGGAGGATCATGCTGCTGTAGGAGGTAACCTTGGAAATGGTGTGTATGGCCTTGCACACTGCCAGGCCTAGAACCCAATTCGGCATGCAGGTGGCTGCCCAAAGAGGTAGCGACAAAGCAAAGAGCAGGTCAGCAAATGATAGGTTTAACAGGTATACATCCGTCATGGTCTTGAGACGATTAAAGTAGAAGAAGGTGAGGACAACCAGGAGGTTCCCCGCCAGCCCCAACAAACAGATGATGGAGAAGAAGGGAGATGTGAACCAGAGGCGGAACTGGCGGTTGGAATCTTTGTCACACTGTTCAGGAATGCCGTCATAATCAAAAGTGAAGGAGCTGTAATCTGTGTCGGTAGTGGTGGTGAAGTTCTCTCCTTTCTGACACAAGCAGAACTGTAATGAAACGTACATTAAATGATCAAGCAAATATAAGAAATATTACATGTGTAATTCAGAAAATAAGGCGACCTGCTTATCAGTACCACTTCCTCAGAGGAAATGTAATGCTGTGTTACAGTGTACATACAGCTTGGACAGACATGTATAGTATGTCCGTTGTTATCGTTCATGTCTTTGTGTCGTCCTTACCTTAAACATCGCTAACCATAGCAGGACAGTTGGCGGGAATTTGTGAATATCTGAAAAAGAAACTGAATTTATTTGTAGAAGAGAAAGCAGGTTCCAATGATGGGCAGGTAGTAATAATACAGCCATCAGTTCAATAATAAATTCAGCAATCTAGTATTGCACATCCATAAAGTCAGCTAAGTAGTGCATCTCAATAGTGGTAAACAGACATTTATTGGGGGGGTGTGTGTGTGTGTGTGTCTGCAGCCTCTGTGTGTGTGTCTGCAGCCTCTGTGTGTGTGT
>CAAKHC010009008.1:0-23211 GCA_901007825.1 Macroramphosus scolopax | reverse complement strand
ATGTCTCTTTACATTCTAGCCTACAGTTGTGTTTTGAATCACATCACGTATTTTGGCCAAGTATGTGTGACTGCAGTTGTTACATTGCTCTTGATATACGTCGCGGAGATCACAGACAATAACCAGGACAGGAACAACAGATAAACTCTCATATGCAAAGTCGAATGTTGAGCTGTAAACAATATTAAGTCTTTTCTTTTATTGTGTACTTTGTTTTGTTGACACCTTCCTTATTTTCAGAAGGTAAATGTTTCCTGTGCAACCAGCTGGGATGTGGTTTAGAAAAAAAGGGCTTTGTTCCTTTTTTTTCAAAGAACTGTAAGCGGTAGTCATTAATCCTGAAAGTACTTGATAGCTGTAACACTAATGTTAAATATGATTTATTACCTGACCATGTCACAGTCGGTTTGACAAATGAGATGACACGGAAAACTGTTCAGGAACGACCTTAGCAGGTAATTGTTCTTTTCATCAATAATATGAAGCCAAAATGATCGGCTAGCACAGACAGAGGAGGGCTGATCCACAGCAAAATGAATGTTTGCTAACAGTTATTGATTCCTGACGTACTGTCCAAACTGATTAATACGTACATAATGACAAAAAAATAAGATCTGTATCGCCACATCGTGTGCAGGCGCCGGAATGTGGCTTGTGGTCTGCTCTTTCAAAATACATCGATCACACTAAAGCTTAAAAAGTATTGACATTCATTTCAGTTACTTTACATTTAAACATGGATGTTAAATGTTCTTGATAAAACACGTTACTTACTATTATTGTTACGAGGTCCCCACAATCAACGAATCAGATACTAGATGGTCAATTCACTATTCAATTATCAGTTAATTATTCACTTCTTATTATAATCTGATAATAATCTGCCTTCTTGAAGGATTTTTACATGATGCAATGTTCTAGCAGTACAAATAATATCCTATTGACGAACTGATACTCACCATTGACAAATGCCATGATGACTGGGAGGAGCAGGTGAACCACTACACAGACGAGTTGATGTGTTTGTGTCTGATCGTGGTTTCCCCTTTTTGAAAGGAGAAAATAAAAAAAATCCCCCCCCACCACCCTCCCTCACGTATCATGTGAGAAATCTGTCTCCATGTGATTTAGGAACACAAAATGTTGCACTGTAACCTTCTTACATTTATTAGTATAACAATGCGTATTAAATTATGTAGAACAACGAGGATCCTTTTAACTTCAATGTGTCTATCATCAAATGTGTATATAATTATCCTGTCCTTAACACAAGAGGCCGACTGCTCTGACGTCTGATGAACTAAAAAACACTTCCTGGAGTTCATTGCACTGACTAATTTAATCTGTCCCTTTTTTAAGGTTTCACAAAAACATCAAGCATAATAGTTTGGTGAGTCAGCTCTGAGAGTGGAGGTAACACGCACGTTTTATTTAACACTACCAGTAGTCGCTCATGTTTCCATGAAGGGGAACAGCTACGAAAGATCAGTGGCTGAGGTTTTTAGACTTATGAGAATCATTTGCAAGTCAGCATGTCAGAGATACTATGATTCTGTACAGCTAGTCAGGAGACAATCACAGAAAAGAGAACTGAGATGGAAGACATTCCTCTTGAGCACCAAATACTGCAGGACATAAAATGAATTGTATTTTTTTTTAGTATGGCTTCAGGAAGGTGTATACAGTGTATCATGCATTCTTGCTGCAAAAAAAGAAAAGCAAGAGCCCTTGCAAATGTACCTTTTGCCTACTACAGACGCACACATGCTTCTCAACACCTGTATCTCTGTGGTTGTGGTTGATAGCTTTCACTTGAGGCAGTGATGCAGACCACAAAGTACACCGTGTGGAAAGTTTCAGTGCAGGGAGCATCTCTCCTGCTAGATGATAGCACCCTCAAACTCTGATCAAACTTCTCACAACAGGCTAAAACCATAAAAACATCACACATGAGCTTAAGTCTCCTCCTAATTCCTTTGGAAGCAATGGCAACTGTCGACAAGCACAAGTAAGCACTAAGGATGGTTTGGAGTTGAGTACTGGAAACAGGAAATCAGAACGAGCCCCTCTCATGTTACCCACTTCCCTCAGCTGTAATATGCAGAGGACAAAATATGCTACATGAAAGCACAGTGTATGCAGTCCTTCTGCAAGTACAGTACTCATGTATCATGACTCCTAACAGTAAAGACATTTTAACAGAATAATGTTTTGCAGTGTGCCATGCATGTTTGTACTACAAATTTATAAACATTTATATATAATTTTACGTGATTGTCAAATTTCAAACGTTGCTCGGGACACAATTCAAAGTAGCGCTGCAGGCAGTATTGATCGGGCCCACGCAGCCCCGCACTCTAATCAAACCTCTTAAGTTTGGGAACGATCTGTAAATGTTGCTTGTAGTTACAACAGTCGTGTTTTTCATGGCGAGATCACAAAATCTTCCACTCTGTGCCATGAAAACACACAACATCCTTTATTATGCATCATCAAGGCCTTCAGGCTGCTCAGACCCGATATAGAATTGACTTGGAACAGTACAACTAAGTTAAAAACTTTTTTCCTGTCACCACTAGGTGGCACTATGACTGACAATCAATATTTCTAATCAAGTGTGTTCAGGTCGGGACTCCTATCAGACATGTGAGGTTTGATGAAGGTCCAACCATGTGGAGCCGAGTTATAACTGATTGAATTTTTTATGGCGAATGATCAAAATTTACGTCCAGGCCAAGTGAAAACTCAATTTTCGCAATTTAACGTCGCCAACCCTCCTCTGCACGTGGACCTAGTTTAAAGATGATTCGCTGAAATCTCTAGGAGTTCGTTCAAATGTGACCTCTGGAAATCATAAAAAAAAGACGAATCCAAACTGTGAACCGAACTGGCGGACTTCCTGTTGGGTTTGGGTGATGGGCAGTCGGCACTTTACTCTGCTTCTTGTCATGATTAATGTAACTACAAAGTTTTGTGTGTCCAAGTAAAACCCACGTCAGGGGGCGCTGTTTTTTAATTTTTCTAGGTGGCACTATCGAGGCATTTTGGAACACTCGTGTACCGAACTCGTAAAATATAAACATTTTTACAACACCTGACGAAGTTCGATGTTTTTTGAGCATGTTAAGGTCGTCAAATAAGTGATTCACTTCGGAGAAGAATACTTGCAAGAAATCCAGGAGGGCCTCACACCTGTTGGTGCACGGGCCCGAAGAAAGTTGAGGGTAAAAAAAGTTTATTGGTATAAATATGCAAAAGGAATTTCATTTTTAAGACTGCATGTTCATGAATGTTCTTCAAGCGTTTTTACAACAACACCGTGTACACAATAACAGTACATTTAAAAGTTTTCTGCTGTAAATTGAAATATTGATCATAACACAGAAAAGTTCTAAGCATGCTGCTTTGAATTTGATTGACAGCTAGCAAACTTGAGAACACTGGTAGTTGAGCATAGTACAGCACTGATGATCATGTGATCTCCACATGGACAACCGATACACAAGTATAATAAAATGCTGATAATAAATAACAAAAATGACTACTAGTAGTGACTAAAAACTCCTGAGACAATACGGTCACTGTAATACTGATACAGATAGTAAACAACATTCTCCTGCCAAGGAAAAGGTCACCCAGTCCCAATCACCAACTCAAGTTTACAATTCAAGTTTACCTGCAACATGCAAAAATAACAATAAAATCAACAATGGCACTGTAATACAAAGTTAAGCATAACACTGATCAATGCTTGTTTCACATGACAGCTTTTTTCATGTAGCCAGTATTCAATTGCTTCAAACTGGGCTAAGCCAGATGTAGTGCTAGAGAACAAGACAGGAGATATGTATCGATATGTGCTGAAGTAAGCCTGTATGGTTTCTTCCAAATGGCAATGAGGCCTGTGGAGGAAATACGGTGCTTTCACACAGGCTGTTGTGACGCACTTAGCAGCCATTTATTTTAGAAAGAACAATTGCTTTGTCGGCTTCAAGTGCTTTTTATTTTACATTTATTCACTAACATCCTATTTACCTCAGGCCTGTTATAATGATCTGTGTATTCCCCATATGCTGTGACAAACTGAGATGACAGTGTGACATAAGCTATCAGAGTATGATATTAGGGTCTTACAGATGATATGACAGCCTTACAGTTCAGAGACAGTCACGTGTTGGACTCAGTGAGTTGATCTCGCCCTGCTGGGCCCCTCTGATGGCTCACTAGTGGGGGCATCTTCTGTCTGAGCAGAGGTGGTCTCTGAGCCTGTGTTACTATCACTGGTGCCCTCCTCCATGGCTCCCTCTGGAACCCTCTCCTTGTCCTCTGATACCCCCTCCTCGCTGCCTGGATGCGCCTCAAGTTCCTCTGAGGCCTTCTGCTTCCCTGCATCAGTGACATAGTCGGAAAATACATTATACATTACCTGTTAAAAAAAACATTAAGTGGTGGAAAATGAGGTTTATTTAGTGAGCCAGACAGCATCATTAGTCTGTGATGACTGTTGCATGGCTCACCTGGTGGATCTGTGGGGTTGGACTCTGTGTCCTCGCCTTCCTTGTTGTTACAATCACTGATGGGGTTTTGCTGGGTCTTGTTGCCATGCGTTGCACAGACGTGTTTTTCTTCCTCTGCTAAGACACAGCTGGGCGCCTCTCTGGCACCTCGGTCTCCTGCATCCTTCTCACGTTCTGCCACACGTTTGCGGGCTGCGTCTTCTGCTGCAGAAATCTCTGCAGAAATCTTCTCCATGTCGACTTCCACCTTCATACAGCACAGCTGAGAAGCAGTTACGTCGGCTTTTAATTAGGCTTGTAAAAGAACATGTGCTTGTTCAGGTTGGCCAGAGGTTTTTTGTAATTAAATGATAAACAAAATTATTTTTGGTAATACAAAATGCCTCAGTACATGTCAAGTCTTGAAAATGATACTTCAGTAGGGGAATGGATGACATAAGATGCTCTAAAAAAGGATAAATGGCGCCGCCTGTTGTGAACAGTTGACATTGTTCCCGACAAAACAGTGCTGGATTTAATTTGGTTATAATGAGGGCAACAAATTGTTAACGATGACAGCCATATGATTGCCAGAACATGTGGATCGAATTAGCAGCAGCTGGTAGCTGTGAGGCAAATGTAGACTGGCACATAACCAGAGCTGCACACTGTACAGTTAAACATGCAAAATGAAGCTTGCGTGAGAGTAAGTGACGATGTAAAAGATTTCATACTCTTTTGAGCTCATTTGTGAACGATTCTGTGGCTTCAATGAATTTTCTTTTCTTGTCCTGGTGGTGGTCTTCAATCTGAAGCAACTCTGCTTCCAACTTTCTCTGTGACACGAGACACACAGGCACCACATGAATAAACAAAAAACAAAGCCGTCTATGTTGAAATGCCACAAATATGTAAAGTTTAGAAGAACACAGATTAATCATACCTGGTGCACCATCAAGGACTGGACCTGGCGTTTGAGGACCTGCATGCGGGCAGTGGTAACAACCGAACGCACATCTGGTACTACACTCTCACTGAGGATCTCACTGATCAGGCGGTGGTTGCGCTGGAAACGAGCTGCAGCTGAGTGCTTTATGGAAAAACCATCGTCGTAATCTGCCGACATGAAAAGAACATCTGAGTCTTTACATCTGGCCGACGTTATATATTTAAATACATCAGAAAAGATTAGGATGTGTTATATGGTCACCGTATGAGGAACATCAGCAAACTAGGACAAAAGTCGTACAAAACAACATTAAAATATTGTGTATTATTCAAATCAAAATGCATATGGAGTTAAAGTTAATTATATGCCATTATGTTATGGTCAAAACCAAATGCAGTATGGAATAATCATCCCTCGTTCCTTTTTCCACACTCTGTGGTGTTGGAGAATTAAGTCCAGATGCAATGTAATTGGCTTTTTGTTGTATTTTATTGAGAATGAAATGTAGAATATTTAAAGAACTTGCATCTCTTGCACTGTTACATAGAAGTGCCTTGTCGACAGGGATCACAGATCGGAATCTGGCTGAATCTTTGCAATATTTTGGTGCATCTATATTTCACAGGCTACATGAGAACAGCATCTGTTAACAGCGATGTATAATCAAATTAAAATGAACAGAAAATGCAAGGTCATTAATGCAGGAAATTCTATGAGTGTGAAATTATAACGGATAAAAAATTTAAAACGATTAAAAGGAAAATGATTAATTCATAATTGAATATTTAAATCTACAGTCAGTTATTGCATTGGACAAGATTTATAGCCAAATGAGTGGAGTGATTTATAAAGGATTGACTAATAGATAACACAATAAACAAACTGAGTTAGTACATGACATGAGAAGCCCTGTCTGAGGCAAACACACAAATCCTAATGACAATCGCCTCTGCAGCATCTGATTTGTGTGGTATTGAGATGAAAAGTGGCCACACAGTCGATGTCTCTTTAACACTTTCTGCATCTCTAAAAGCAGAATCTGTAAGTCGTTCAGTGTATTACATTTTATAGTGAATGAGTTGTTTGAAAAGTGAGTGCTTTGTCTCATTATCCTAAGAAATGACATTTAAAACGGGTGATAATATATTATAATGAGATTTTTTACAACCCTGTCGGTCAAAATGACGTGCAGTGAGAAAGTCTAATGCAACATTGCTAAACCACTATGTTTTGTAAGACAAGCTCTCGGTATGCAACATTTGAATGGTTGAACTTGTCGAGGCGGTCTGCACCCATGAATGCAACCTTGAAACTTTCGTGAGGGCAGAAATGAATCGTATCGGCCATGTTGAAAGTCCCAAACATGTTAACAAAGGAGCTGACATTACAACAGGAAACGGTCGTGGTTAGTGAAGTACTCTGCAGGTGGTGTGTGAGCAGCAGATCCATCTTTGTAAACATATATCTGTATAGAGGGGTTGACAGATTGTCTGAGGGTGTGAAGCCAGGATTTTCAATGGTCCGAAAGTTTCTCTCTTTTAACCTCTCTAGATCACCATGGTAACTTTAAATGAAAACTTCACCTGAGTCAGCGAGTTTCATCTAAAATCAGCAATGGAAAGCCGGTTTAAAAGCTGCCAACCTTTGAAGAACTAACTCCTTTCAAAATGGCTACATTCTTAGAGAATCCCGTGGACCTTGGTTCCCTAATTTTAGGAGGTTCTGTTCAATTTAACAAAGAACTATTGAACTAAAAACTTCATGAAAATGGAAAAATGAAAAATAGAATGAAAACATTTTGGTGATTTCCACACATTGTCATTATGGGTCAGACTCATACCTAAAGGAACTTCTTCAGTATCGAGCTGTTTTTGTGTGGAAGATGAGTCAAATGACTGGCCCCTTTAATGAGCCCTAGTCTGGTGCAGAAAACCTGGTTTCACAAATTTGTTAACGACATTCATGATACCAGTTACCTCTGACTGGGAGTTTGTGGTTTATCATGCCAGTTCACACAAAGAAAGCTCTGTGCTATGCTTCATAGTACACCCCTTACGGTATCTCCTGTATGCCTAACTCTATTTCATCTGTGAAAAATAACTCCTTTATTGTCCAAATCGCATTACCTCCAAGGTAAACATTCAACAACTATAGATTTGCTGGTTAGTGTAACAGTTCGTGACAGCTGACGCCGTTGTTTTGAACTTTCTCATAGTTTCTGTGTGAGCAGTGACTGATGCAATTCAGATTAGAGCAGTTTAGGGAAGAGCTTCTTTAAGAATGTATTTATTAATAAAGCACAATCTCTGAGTATGTAGACACCCAGAGAGCTAAATCTTATCTAATCAACAACATGCATGCAGCCTACCGAGAACATAACCGATTTTCATGGTCTGGGGTGTTTCTAAATAACAATTGGTTTATCTTTCGTTTTACTGTACATCTTTTTCTACTGATGCAACTCAGCCAGATCCCAGGTGGGCGTCATTTCCTTGAGGTGGGTGTAACTCAAACGACTTCTTCTGGCTTATGTGTCTAACGTGTATGTGTGTGTGTCAGTCTTCATAACAACAGAGAGGAATGTTAATTCTGCAGTTATGTCAAACCAAGGCCAAGGAAATGTACAAATTGCAGATAGTTGTGCAACACAAAGACAAATGATGTTCTTTTTGTAGCTTAAAAGAATAAATCAAATGACCTAAACCAAATGTGAAAAAAATGGGATAGTAATAGGAGTGTAATAGGAGAGAATAAGCTACAATCTCTGTGTGGTCATGCTACATATATGACAGCTCTCGACAGTACCCTGATCCTGGAAGACAGAGCCTTTAGCTGAGTGGCCTTACCATCTGTATCCTCTGCTGGCTGAATACTCATGTAAGGCTCGCCCTTGTCAAGTCGGGACTGCCTCTGGCGGCTCTCCTCTTCCAGAGCTGCCTCAGCACGGCTTTTGGCATTGACATAAGCAAGGTAGGCTGGCGAGTTGTGATAGGTCTTCATGCTCTCATTATACTCAATCTATGGTGGAGATGACAGGAATGGCAAGGAAACAAAGAAGGCAACAGGCAAAACATGTGGACCCATGTTTCTATCATCTAGACAAGTTAAGGAAAGAGATTTGTTTGAGACCGTAGGAAAGAAAGCAAATAGGACTGTTGGGACCAATAACTGTTGGAGAAAAACCCCGTAAAATTCCATTGTAAAACAACCAACCTTCTCTGCTTCGTAGTCATTCAAATAATCCTGTTTCTCCTCATCAGTGAGATCCCTCCACATCCCACCGATTATCTTCCCAATTTCCCATAGCTTCAGGTCAGGATTGGAGGCTTTTACTTGATCCCAAACCTGATGATGAGAACCAGACATGGGTGTGGGGTTGTGTTGGGTCGGAGGGGTTATAAGTGGTTCTCTCTTTGCAGAGGGGTCACAAACCAGAGGAGGCTGTGTGCCTTAAGCTCCATCTCCAAGTTGATAACTCCCACTATGTGATGTGGACTATTTTGGCCTAATTTAGCTGCATGTACCTTGATAAGCCTGTCAGCAATTCAAACAGAGTTTATGTCCATATCCTACTTACCCATAGCTGATAGAATATATTTGAATCAGAGCATCTCTGGCTTCAAAGAGAGCACATCATGATTCAAAAGGCAGCAATTACACACTGTACCTACCTTACGACTATATCTCATATATGGCATCAATGGCTTATCAGGTGGCTTGGGGGGCTTTGGGATATTTATTCCAGAGGAATTCTGTCAAAGAAAGAAAGAGTCACCTTAAGGCCTGGTTGCTATTGACTGACCAGGCAACCATTTAAGCATGCTAACTAAGCATGTGTCAGGGCATAGTTGTGTAATTAGACATGAAACTCAAATCATCAAAATGAGACTTGGAACAAGTGATCACCAAAGCATTTTCTCATAACTTCAATTAATTTGATTTCATTAATGACAGATTGACCCCACAGAGTACAATGGTACAGAATTGACTGTGAAGAAAAAAAAGAGCTAAGAAAATCTCACTTAAGCTGAGATTTGGCCCACTGTGAGACATAATGCCATTATCAGCGTCAGCCAAGCACAGCTTGCATGCAGCAACTGAATTACTGCTCAGCAACCAAATCCCTGCCAAGCAGCGAGTCCGTAATTCCATGGCAACACTGATGGCATGGGTTACTTAACATGGCTGTCAGAAATGCAGACTTTGAAAGGCAGATGGTATTTGAATACACACAGATGGACTTTTAGCTCTTCTGTTCTGTGATTGAGTTAGCAGAGGCAGTTTGGAATGACATACATTTCAGATTCAATCTCAGAGATGGAATGAGTTAGGTGTCTCATACTGATATGTTGCATAAGCAACATTTGAACAGCAGAAATGTAAAAGCACATCTAATCACATTGTTGCATGCATTGTTACAAATTTTAATGTTTCCGGCTGGGTCTGCCTGACAGTTTGTGTCACCACGTTTTCTCTACATTAATGTTCATACCGTTACTCGGCTGTTGCTGCTTTGGCTCCCTCCCAGCCTGTAGTTGTTGTAGGCCAGATGGCTGTACGGGTTGTACCCCACAAACCCCGCAGTGTTTGGCATTTGCTAATGGGGACAAATGAGAAATAACATAAAAGAAGGAGGAGTCCAGGAAAGAAAATGAATCTCGGAAAATGAATAATAGAGAAACTTGTTGTCATGCTGGTGCTAAAAGGAAATACAATTAATAGAAGCAGTGGTGTATTAGCACATTCCTCTGTGTCTCTAGGATTCTGAATTCAACAAAAAAGACACTTTCTATAAAAATATATTTGGAAGAAAAGTAAACTGCACTAAACTTAGGTCTCAACAACATCTATAACGTGTGATACCTGGTTGAGATTTGGAGCTTCATGCATTTAGGGATACTTACATTTGTGGGGGCGGGGGGAGGGGGAGGGACATAGGATGGCCTCTCTGTTGTGAAAGAAAAAGGTCCGAATCAAACATGAGCATAAGTGCAGTGAAATAGCAGGCTGTTCCAATTCAGGTTTCCACCAATAGATTCATTGTAAATCTACTATAAACAAATTTAGCAAAATATAGCACACAAACTGCACCAATGGAAAAGTATGTTAATGATTTTAATATACTTTGAATTTTGAGGTATAACTGTTATACCGTTACGGCATGTTTGATGGATTTGAAAAATGATGTTTATAACATCAGAAGACAACACAAGATATAACTATATTACTTATAGAAGTCCTTACTTGACATGTTTGCAGTGATGCGTATCAGTCTGTTCCAGTCATTGGGTCTGTAAAACATTGTAGAGTAGGATATCATTTGATAAGGTGTTGATGTTGTGGTTACTGCAGACAGGATGATTTATTGATCAACACAATGAGGTCCCGATGTAACTTCGGTGTTGACAGCAGGGTTTGCTGACGCAGATTAACACCGACGTTAGCTTGCGGCTAGCACTGGCAGCGACACAAAGCTGTTTCATGGTTATAAAACATCGGTTATCACTAAAAGCATCACATATCTAATACATCGTTTGCTTATGGACCGGAAGATGTAAAGGATAACGCTGCAGCTGAGCTAGCAAGCTAGTGATTTCAGGTTTGCCAGCTGGTAGCTAGTAGTAAAGCTACAGTAATTTGTTCTTCACAACATGGTTAGGTAATTTACAACAGACAGCAGAATTTAATACAGTCAGCATGAGCTAAATGTATTTATGAAACTGTAATTGTAGCGTGAAGCCCGTAGACACTACGTTAGGGGTAATGTGGCTAATGCTAGTTAACGTTACACTGATCAGCTGGCGTAGGTACCCAGCTTGCTAATTGCTACCTAGCTGATTCGGTAACGTTACCTAGTCACTAGCTACCTGCGTCAATGAAAATAAATGTAGAATACCGAGACAACGGGACACATCTGAAGATGCAAAAACCCTCATAGCATTTGACGGTGAAAGTATTTTAAAGTAATGGCCAGAAAACTCACCATAGTGTGAACGTTGTGGCTGTGACAGGGAGAGCTAGCCACCAGGCTAGCCCAGCAAACAGTCACCACAATAAACGTATGAAATGGGGTCCACTCGTAAGATTCCAGCAGAATCTTCCAGATCTGCCCCACCACCCCCTCCTCATTACAGTTGAGCAGCCGAGACACTGCTGCTCATCGCCCCTAGCTGGAGCTTATTTTACTCATAAGACAGCAGAAACATCTTTCTCCACATTAGTTGATGCTCTTATGTGTCACATAACACTGATAAAGCCTCTTTTCTTCTGAGGTTTATTAAAGAAAACATCTGAGCTACATTGTTACCCTTCAAATTACATTACCTCATTTCGAAATGAATGACATTATTTTGTAGTTAACTTGCTACACTAAAAAGTTTACTAGATGTCCCATGTGAAAGCAAATGCAATTCAATGTACATCTACCCTTTTCTTGAAGGTTATACATTCAGCCTCTGATATATTTATTAAACAAAAAAGTTGCATAATGATTTATTATGTCACCATACTGAAAGTTGGTTATGGACGCTTCACATGCTCCTAAGTTTTGATAAAATCAAGGTTGTCCTATTCACTGCTCGCTTGTTGTTAGAACCTAAATACTTTGCATTCTTGTTCACATTGTTGGAGAGCTGCCCAGCTCAGTAGTTGTAATAGTGTGTTCCCTAAAGATAAACAATCCAAAGCCTGCAGGATTTAGCCTACAACTCTGTTCAATCAACCTGAATAGTACTTGTTTTAGATTTGTTAATTGTGTTCATTGTGACCCTGTTTCCCTCTGGTACACTGCACACTTGATACCTCACTTCATTTCTGCTTGACCTGCAACTTGTATAATATGCATGTAAACACTGTTGTGATCTCATTACCAGGCGCGATGCTTCCCCTTCTTTTCATTCAGCAGGTGCGGGCGGTGAACGCGATCGATAGGACTGGGAGTGGATTCCACACATGGCATGGTCCCGACCTTGTTAACCACTGGACACCTGTGATGGAATACATCTGGAGGTGGGGTGGAGGTCACATGCCTCCTGTAAGCTACTGTGTAGGCTTAACACGGATGCACACAAAGGGCCTCCCAGGCACAGCTGTGGGATTGTGGATGCCCAAGGGCAGAAGAGGGCCTGTGACATTTTGAATCAATCAGAGGAAAACCTAAAGCTGTTCTTGTAATGCAGATTCAGACCCAGTTCTTAAGCCTTTAGAGCTCTCTAAAATAGACTCAGCTACTGGAACTAAGCAGACTTGAAAGTTTACTCTGGTGGTGGACGATGGAGGTATTTTTAGAAGCTGCTGAGGTCAGATTATTATGATGTATCATTCCAGAGGTATTCCTGGAGAAATGCCTCAAGTGTTATCATTAACCTGGTCGTCTAACCAGTGCTCTGAATTTGGATAAGGGGAAACACGTGGTAACAATTTTGACCTTTCTGATAAAAGCAATACGTAAACCAATAAAGTCTGAAGTATTCCCATTTGAGAGATCACTGAGGAACACTGAAACACAGATCATTGTGCAGCCATGCAACGTATTGGTCAAAGGTTTGTTTCCTGTTTGATGATGACATAGTATTGACAGCTTTGTATGCTTTTGAAGGCAGAAATAACCTGCAACAAAGGTCCACCGCTGTCATCAAACCAACCGATATATTGTGCTTTACAGATATATTCATATCATCCTATAAGTTGGTCAATGTGAACCAATATGAGAAGCATCTTTTTAACAGAACATAATGCAGAATAAAATCGGCTTGGGGTAAATTTTCCAGCAGAGCCTCTGCCTCTATTGTTTACAATAGTCTCATTATTCTTTGTAGCACAAGTTGCATTTCAGACTTAAGTTAATATTTAAAGAGTCTGTGTTTTCACTTGGTAAGTTGAAAGTTTCTCCTGAACGTTTACAGATGAAGCACTGTTCATCCCTGGACTTGGCAGCAGAGAACAATTAGATACGGTTTGTGACCGTTGCACATTAACAGCTAATAATTGCTAAAGATGGCACGTTTCTGATTGCAGTTCAATCGAAATAACGATCAGAGCAAAGCTGGAGCATGAATCTCATAGCCAGCTAGACATAAGATACTTAGGAGTTCCCCGATTACGTTAAGTAATTGTTAAGAATATCGGCCAATATGTCTTTATCAGTATTTTCTACATTCTAATATCGGTGTTGGCATCGATCCCAGTCTGGTTGTACTATAAATGATGCCTCCATAAAATTCATTATTGATTGTTAGAATACCCTATCAGCAATGACTAATAAATCAGAATGAAGTTAATCTTTGTTTAGTGCAATAACTCTTTTTCCAACCAGGAAATTCATTATTAAATGAATGTCCGTAACATCTGTTGCATTGCTGCAGTTTCTTGTTAATCATTAGCCAACATATATGATGATACTAATATAACTTAATTCTAGTATCACTACTATTCCTGACAACAGCAACATTGTAGTTTGTAAAGTTTTAATTGTTGTATTACAATGTGTACATTTATATCAGGTAAACATTTACAATGTAACTGATCATTTCATTGGTTGAAACTCTGTATTTCAGCTCTTTGATCACTTCAGTGTTTGAATATTACATTCCTGTTGTGGACAACACACACAAGACATTAGCTCTTACCAACTCCAAGTTCATTTCTATGCATGCACGCATTAGTTCATGTATTCTACACATTAACAGATAGTATCAAAGACAAACAAGAACAGTCTATTCATAGGAACAGTCTATGCAATGACATGTCAAAATGCTTTCTGTGAAAAGGGTCAATACAGTAAAGTTAGCAACCAAGAAACGTACTATAGCTTAAATACACTTTTTATGTAGTTAGAAGGCAATAACAAAATCCTAGAATTTTTTCCAGCTCTCTCAAAGATTAAGACTATTTGATCATAGACTGTATATATCAGTATATATGTCTATGGAGTTGACAGATACATGTGTTTTAATGTGTTAAGTAACACTATATTAGTTACTGAATGGTAAGCTATGATTGTGCTAGAATGGTTTGTGTGTGCATGCAGTCCACTACATTATACTGACGTCTCCAGATCGAGTACTTTGCTAGTAGTCTTTGGAAAGATTTTTACGATATTTGGTTTTTGTAAATTTCCAAGCTGTAGCATTGATTCTCTGCTCATCCCGTCTTTCTGTCAGTGTTTTGGTGCACTACCTTTGGATACACTTCCATTTGATACGAGTAAAGCAGGTCATCAAACGACCATGCAGTCTTTCCAGTAAAGGTGTGAACTGATCCTTGGATGGTTGACAGGTACTGCAGGTAGTGTCATTGATACAGGAAGTCATTCTCCAGGTTAAGTACTTGGTAAGCTCACATTAAATAGGGTAGACAAACTACTATTATTACTTTTCTTTACCTCTGCGTAGAGTTAAATGAACCTCCCCTCAGTGCGTTGTGCTTAAATAGTCATGGCTTAACTTATTTGGAGTTACAAATCTGCATTGTGTGACAGTTGCTTTTAATATCTATCTCCTTTAAATATGTTTTTCTTCTTCTGCTTCCTCATATGTGACATTACAGCACTTTTACACATTAGTCATCTGATGCATGAAAAGGTTCCCGACTCTCTTTTCTCTGAACTTGCAGCTCTCTTTGTCTTTCTTCTCTAACTGTCCGTCCAACACAATTTTGCTTTAGTCAATTATTATATAAACACATAACACGGGCAATCAGCCTAAACCTGCTCTTCTGCCCTAATCTCATGATGTAATCTGGTGGCACATTCAAATAGCAAAAACATTTACCAGCCTCATGTACGGGATCTGCAAATATTTGATGAGCAGCCATGTCGCTTGCACAGGTGATAGCCTCCTGTAATTATTTTTGTGTAAAAGGAAATCAGCCTTCCACATTACCATTAAGTTATCTATACTGCTACAGCAAAGTCCTCCACTCAGAGCTTCCTATAAAATAGAAGTTGCTATGCGGCCAAAGGCTTAATCATTAAAGGTAATTACGCCTCACTTGTGTATGTAAAACACATCACGCCTGCGATTTTAAAACTCTGGCCAATGAAACGTTCAGCCAGGAAGTGGCTGTGGAAGTACAAAGTAAATGTGTGACGTCGTTTTTAATAGTTTGACAATAACATTGCGAACACATGCGGAGAGCTTATGTCCATAGCTAGCGCAGATGGGCACACATTTAGGTGATCCACATGCTGGCTGATGCTAATTGCTCCACTTTTGGATGATCCCAGTCTTCTGTTTCAATCCAAAACATTGCCCCAAAAGTGCAACGCTGTTTTATTTGTTTCGTATTTTGGCACAATCTGTATATAGCACCAACAAAGTTCTGCCAAGCAATCTGGAAATGTCTGCATGTTGAAGCACAAGCACAAGAGTCACACTGGCATCTTTGCACCAGCTGGAGAAATAAGATTATCCTATCAGCAGCATACAGAGTTTCTAGCCCAGCTACGCTTCTGGATCACAATCCTAGAGAGAGCTCGTAGGCGAAGAGAGGCGGATGCAGAGTTAAACACAATGTGAGGAAGTAAATCTTTTCTGTGCCCTCACATATTGTATTTCAAACTAATCTCACTTCTCCCTTTTGCCTTGATGTTATGAAAAGCTATGGTTTATCATCTGGTAACTCAAGGACGGGGCTTCTTGCATTATTCCGTCCGCCCTGTTCCGTTCTCATTTTGTAGGCTGTTTTCATTCCATCATTTGTTATTTCCTCCGCCAAGGAGGTTGTGTTTTACTTTGGGTTTGGGTGTTTCTTTGTAGTTTTGTGTATTTGTTGGTTAGCAGGATTATGCAAAAACTACTCAGACAATTTTACAATTTGTAAGGACGAACCCATACAAGTCTGGAGCAGATCCATTCAACGTCTATAGCATAACAGAGTCTATGTGAAAGCCGGTACAATCTATTGATTGAGAAACTGTCCATCCTGATGATTCAGTGCTCCGTGCAGAAAGACTCTCTCAAGTCTGATTATGTCGTTTATTTGGTAGGATTGATAGATTTTCTTGTTACTTTTCAAGAATACTCTACTGAAGTTAAACAAAACATTTCACTTTCTAACAATGATCACGACCACAACTCTTATATGTGGAATTATTTTTTTTTCCTGCCACCTGTCACTTTAAAGCTCACGTGTAGAAAGACAGAAAAGTCAGTCTGAAGTTCACATGGTAGAAACAATACATGACAAGTGCTCAAAAGACTCAAATAGATCACATACTCTCACACACAGAAACAAAACAGCAAAATAACTCAAATCAATAGTTGTTGTTTTTTTTTGCACAAGCTCAAGTACCGTTGGCCTCAGGTGACGTAAGGCTGCAAGGTCTTTCTTCATGTAGATCTACTAATAAGCACCAGTAGAAATCAGCCGGTCCTCCAACCTCAATGCCACTGCTCACTTCTCAATCCCTCAGAGTGGCAGTCATTAACTGGTGGCAGTCCAGTTCCCCTCTCAGCTCCAGTGGCCCCGGCAGCCGCATGCCTGACTTCTGATCCACACACCAGCACTTTCCCCGCTGGCCGTCACGTGCAGGATGGCACTGTGGATAAAAGATAAAGTGGATATTTAAGTTTGAAGAGTATCACTTGATTAAATGTGATATGAAAGTAGTGCTGCACACTGAGTGGTGTTCACTCCATTAGCACCATCCACTCTCATTACCATCGATCTTAGTCGCAGCAGGCAGCAAACGCTGTAAAACCCACCGTGCGACGCCTATCTGACACCAAGCAGCACAACATGGGATAATGTTAGCAACTATCTGGTGAACTTAGTGCAGCAATTAGCAGCTAAAGACTTGGCCCAGAAATGTGTGTTTTTGTATCTTAATTATCCTATTTCCTGAACATATATACATCTTTCAGTGCTCTGTTAAGGCTCATGATTTTCAGACCTGAAGTCAGACGATGCAAAATCTGGTATAATTGCTTTTAATTGTTTTGCCGCACTTTGATTTGTCCGTAATAAAGCATCAAATGACCAGTTTCTTAGTCTGAGCTTCTGAGAATATTTTGGCATCAAATAAAACGAGAAAGTTAATCATCTTTCTTTTAAGAGGATATTAAGCTCATTTACAGCTCTATATTTTCTTGTGACATTGCGTTATTCACAGTTCAAGAAAATTTCTTATCGATCGTTTACTGCAGAGAGGCCGGCTGCAGAAGCTCAAAGTAAAAATAGTCCTTATCAGAGCGGTCCAAAAACATTCCCAGACAGACGGAGCAGGTGGAGCACGTGCACGGAGCTCACTTCAGTGTCAGCTGGAGCAAATGTAGTGTGTAAGAAAGTGTTTAACACACTGTTTCAAACTTTGCCCAGGTTCAATATCAGAATCCATTTTCAGGTATTAGGGATGTAATCTTGTGTCATGGTAACACTATACATCACCATGCAGTAATTGTTCTTTAAATTCAATTAGGAAATTAAAATTTTAAATATGTTATGTACCAAAACTATATTACTTTTAGTATTATATTAGAATAAAAGTAACCATACTGCACCGTCCCATTTCTTCTATATCGTACAACAGCTCTTCTCACTCATCTGCAGTTGGAGGGGTTCCTCCTCCTGCCCTTTATTTACAATTTCACTCTCCTCGTCCATGTCTGACCAGTTCACACACCCCCGCACAAAACATATATTACCCACCCCCATGTGACAGAGACTGTGGAAAGGCACTTCGTAGGGATTTACCGTTTTTAAAGGCCTTTAAGACCAGTTAACAATCTCCCAGCAGCCCTGCCATAAATTGATTCAGAGATGTCCCTCCTGACCTGAGCTTTTCTTCCAAATAGGTTTTATCACAGTGCAGTTTTAGTTAAACAGTAAACAGATGCCTCAGAATCAGTGCAGACAGCGATACTGTAACCATGTTACACAATCAACATAACTCCGGTGATTACTGGTGCCTCAGCACGGCTTTGCCTTTATCATGGACTCTGTGTTGTTGCTTTGATTGCATACTCAACAACCTTATCTGTGTTTCTATGTTGTCTAATTCTCTCACTCTTATCTGCATAGTTGCCAAATCTTGCAAAGGCGGAAAAAAAAAGAAACTACATCCAAAAGCTAATTGCATCCATCACTGCGATGAAGTGATTATTGTCCAGCAACTGAGAGGAAACCACTTTGCACACGCAGTTCAGCTCTTGATTTGTGAGAGTAAAGCCCTTTTTCATGTGAGCTCAGAGAAACAAGGCCTTGGCGTACGAGTCTGTTTGGAGACATGTCTGTGTTAATCTCGATCTTCACCGGCTGCAGGCATGCTTTGTGTTTTGGCACAGAGATTGCTGGTGTTGTTTGAAAGGAACTGCTTGTAAAATAAACAAGGGCATTTTATTGGTATTGGATTGGTAATAAAGATTCACAGCTAACCAACACACGGCCAAATATTGGCAAACACTGTGTTAACTTCAGTAAATCTCGTGCTGAATGCCCTCACGAGGGTACAGACCTGTTTAGCGTGGAAATCTCCATTCTTGTCACAGTTGGGTATCGGGATGGTGAAGAGATCGTCGTGTGTGCGGCTGTTTGATGCCAGCCGGTCCAGTGCTCTCTGGAGCTCAGCACGACACGGAGCCTGAAGAGGAAATTGTTTTAGTTGTATATACACTTAAGTCAGTTAATTTCACTGTGGCAGTCGTAAACAAAACATTACAATTAAAGGAAGACATAAAACTAACATAAAACAGCCAAAGACAAACAAAACTGCAGAATGCTCCAGCACGCCGGCAGTACAGAGCCCCAATACAAATAAACAAAGATATATTGGCCCATCAATCAAACATCAAGTTGGGTTAAATGCATGTGACACAGCTCTCACACAGACATCCAGGTGTGGTTGTATTCACCCTTGGAATTACCTTTTATAAGAACTCTGGGCTGAAATGCTTTGGGGAGGTTGTAGCTATAATCAACAACACACATTTTCATTTGATGCCAAGAAATGTGAATGACCCTACATCGTTAGAGGAAACAAATCCAGAATATTCTATTGCGAGCCAGCTGCACTTAATTTACCAGTTAACTAATGGTTGCATGTCAATACATCATTCCAGAGGAATTTTCATTCAATTTGCACTTCCAACTGAATTTCCACAAAGGCAGGAAGAAAGACGTTAAACTAAAAGGTCTCCTAATGGCTTTGAGTTCGGAGCGAACCTACTCTGGGATTATTGTCTGTTCAGCTAATAAATGTCATTTACGTGCAGTAAACTGGGATGTTTCTGATTAACTGGGATGTTACAATCCCGGTCGTGCATGTTGATGTCAATGTACACCTGTACTTTATTTCACAAGACTACAATTAAATGTTACGGTCTGTAAATAACTAATTTGTTCAATTTATAACCTTGAACTGTTACGCTTGTGGCTTTGGAACTGTAAACCATTAATGTGAAACACCTGCTGGAGCCGAGGCCTGCGCTGCGGAGGAGATTGCATTGGTTTGTTGTTTTCAGCGAAACTGATAAGAGGTCAAGAGTTTGTTTCTCTCACCAGCACAGCCTTGGTCTCCTCCCTCGCAGTGTTGCTCCTCTGATTTGTGGATTTCACAGGGTGCCTGGCCAGGGTCTTCTGTATGCAGCGCTTGTCTTGTGGACTGCACCGGATATTGCTGTTGTTTGGGTGCTCAGGGATGATCTCCTCCTGCCTGTCCATCACTAAAGGAAAAGGATTAATGCCTGTAATTAGTTAAATGTCTTAACAATAAACAATTCACAACTTTTACAACGACTCGGACGGGTTAACTTCAAGGACACCGACCCATTTCCCTGCTCTGAGAAGTGCATTAGCTCTTTGCATGCCTCTTCTAAACTGCTGCACCACAGCCATGTCACAGATACTATTTTAAATGACACCACCACTGTTCTGCCACCCTCCGTCCATCGTGGTCTGTGGCACATCCACCTTTAAATGCCTTTAATGCTTCAGCCCTGCGGCCCTGGCCCCAGCTGCTTCCTGAGGAAATGCCCTCTCTCTTCATTCTACATCCCTCCACATCAACCCCAGTCTGTGCCAGATGGAGGTTGTTAGAGGGTATTAGCACTGTCACAAGTGGGTACAACTCCATGTGTGTGTGTTTGTGCACGTGTATGTGTGTGTGTTTGTGCACGCTACCTTCACCTGTGGCTTGTGAGACTTGGCAGCTCTGTGTTTTGTGCTTCGAGCTCCTAACCTGTGCCGTTTTAAAGATTGGCACTGGAATCAAAGCTCTCTGAACCTTAAAAGCTGTGCTCTCTCTGATCTGGTTGATATCCAGGGTGACCGCCAGGCAGTCAGTAAAACACTGTTGGCAAGCAGACAATGAAGGTGGATCAGTTGACTGCTTAATTTTGTGCAATCTTCAATGCTTGAACGCACACATACGAACTGAAGCAGGATTTGCGTTGTAATATATTTCCATGCTTGTCCTGGCCTCGCTGCGTTCCGTGTATTGATCCTGAGGGACTTTCGGGTGATTACTAGACCTCCATGCAGCTTGGTGACAGGAGTTGGAAGGTGACTGGGTTTCTGTAAACTTCATCATCTTGCTTGGCTCGTCTGGGGGGAAGTGTCTCTTTGCTGTTTGTATTTTTAGTCTTGTTGCTCATCAGCGCTTTCTTCCACGAAAGCCAACAGGGTTTCAGCTGTTTCCGTCATCCCGAGTTGTTCTTTCTCTTTTGCCATTTCACATTTTTCCGACTGCATGCTATCTCACAGGGCGAGCCAATGTGATCTAGAAGTGGGTCAAGGGTGGCATGTCCTGTTTGCCACTACTGCTGTTTCCCATGGAGGAAGTCGCCACTTCTCTGTGTGGTTTCATTTGATATGGATCAGAGCTCTTGGCTTTCAGAATATTAGTCCTGCATTGCATCATCAGCACTGGAGCTAATGCATTGCAGTGCTTCGCCGGTCACAGGTGCACAGCAAAGACAGGTCATATATTGAACATGAACTGGATTGTTTATTACAGGTGGTTGCACGAGTATATCAGTCAAATGAAACATATCATGTTTACTTCTTGCTGTGGATCGTGTCGACCAAACCATTGATTCATTCAGGTCGCTGACACTGTGGGTGCATTCACACCGGAACTTAGAGACTCCACTTGAGATCAGATCTGTACAGACGGATCTTAACGCCAAGTCTGAACAGGGCCACAGTCAGCACATATAAGTGCTATGATACAGCACTTTTGTGGGCAAACAGCCCTTGTTTGCCCGTCGCCGACAAATTCTGTTACACAATACGATTCATTGCTTGCTCAGTCTAGCCCTCGCCTAATATTTAACATAAGAAGAGATAAGATAACGCTTTACTAATCCACGAGGGGAAATTCAGGTGTTACAGCAGGATGCATAAATGAAAGATCAATAAAGTTGAATGAGAATAAAAGTCTAAAATCTACTAAATAAAAATCCAATACATACACATAAGTGTATAGTTTTACCAGATCCATCAAGCTACCTCCACCACAGTGGACTAAATGTACAAAAGATTTGCTGTCACATATCATTTTTATCAACGTATCAACTCAGACACAAACAGAGAAACGAATGAGAGTGGAAACCATCAGTCCGATCGCCTTTTAAGAGGAAAGTCGGCGGAGATGTGCTCGCCAAACAGTAAATCTAATTGAGAGGGAGCAGTCTGATTGCCAGGCTCCTCAGGGACAAAGCTTTTGCCAAAGGTAAAATCATTTACGGCAGCATGCAAGTTAATGTCACCAATATGCTTCTAAGTGTGCTGTAGAGGGAAGAGTTATGACCTTGTGACAGCGACATGAAGCTGATCTTCACAGATATATTCAGTTATGCACAGTGAGATTGGCTGGTTTATACTTCTACTAGCTAGCTAACTCAAAAGAAAGTTGTCATGCAAAAGTAAAATATTCATGAATATTAAATTACGTTTCAAACAAAGGAGATGTCTCAATCTTACATACTGGACCTTTAACAGGAGACAGACTGCAGCCTGTCAACCAGGGGAAGTGAACATTCACATTCATCAAGCCGAGATAAGAACGTTTGAAGAACACTTGAATCTATATCAAAATAATCCACCTCATCTAATAGAAAACTGCTGCAAAGTCTCCATAAACAACTCGTTCTGAACTGTTCTGTCCCACCATTCATAACAACGTTGACCTTTCGGTGAGTCGATGTCAGTAAACTTTCTGACACACTGGTGGGTAAATGTTTATGACAATCTCTCTGCTTTTTTCCTGTTTTTGGACTTTGACACACAAACACAGAAAGGTTTTCAGGAACAGCCGCCTCTACGCTGCCTCTCAGTGGCTGCCTCGGCTTTCCAATCATGTGTCTAAGCTGATCGACCCAAACAACAAACGTTGAATCGGAGGTGGAGGGGCGGGTCATCGAGGAATGCAGGTAAATAGAGCACTCAATCGATGGCAGCCTGCTGGTTACTGTCAGGCTAATTATAAGCAATCTGGAAGTATTTCCAAGCAGTTAGTCAAACATTTCTATAAAAACTTAACGAGGAATTGGAAAACAACAAATCAAAGTTGAAAGAGAAATTCAGTTTTGGCAATAGCAGAGTTGCACAACGCCAGAGTGAAGTGCAGAGGCTCCGGGGTTAATTGCTCTGTGTGTTGCCAAAGACAAATACACAAACCACTCCTTTGTCGTTGGAAATGAAACAATGAAACTGGAAAACATTCATGACCGTGAACACAGCGAGTGTCACACTGGCTGAGTGTGTGTGTGTGTGTGTGTAAAATACAAAATCCTCATGCAGTACGCTGAATTACACGACTCCACAAAT
>CAAKHC010009006.1:115440-139785 GCA_901007825.1 Macroramphosus scolopax | reverse complement strand
TATTGTCTGTTTTTCATACCTTCCTGACCTTCCTTTTGTTAAATCAGCCTATTTAACAAAGTGTTGTTGGGTTTAAATTCTTACGGCCTGTTAGAATAATGAATAGAGAGGAAATATGGGCCCTTCATCCATCGATTCCTGCTGGAGGAGGCAACGCCGGTGGCAGACGTCCAGTTGAATGGATTTCGTGGCTCGAAAAACTACTTTGGAGTTGTAAGAAGTCATCTTAGGATAAAGTTGTACGTGGCTTCATGTTTGCATATCTAATAGTACATAATTGATTAGCCTGAGAGACCTACAGAGCAGAAGGGACCAGCCAATTATTCTATTGCTCGATTCTTTTATGGCTTAATAGAAAGAGGAAGATTCGCATGTACAATCAGATGTTCATCAAGATTAGTGTTGGAAGACATTGGAGGTTTGACAGAGTCCCGGAGTTGCACCCGTCCACGAGTCCCGTCCACCGTTCACACGGAGGTGTTTTTCTTTTTGTCCTGTCTTTTCGCTGCAGGCATCAATTAGTGAGGGAGATCTTTGTGTGAGATTGACATTCACAGCTATGTTATGTGCAAAAGGTCAAGCTGTCTCCTGCTTGTGTCAAAGTGGAGCACCGAGGGGAGAAAAAAAAGTTTTGGAGACCAGAAGCCGGCGCAGATCTCTCACTCTGCAGCACGAAGACAGAAACTCATATACGATCTCGGTTATTAAGATTCTATTGTGTGGTTGTATGGCCTAATTATTAGGAACAGCAGTAAGAGACTTAGCCGTGGATACCAAGCGGGGAGGGGGGGGCATATTGATCCGAGCATTGAGGGACGATAAGACGGGAAGATTCTTATTTGCATATAACATGTGGGGGTATTTGGCTTTCATTCACAGACTCACCAAGACTTCCCTTTAACTGATTTGGAAATGTCATTGTGTCTGAATGATGATGGGATGGACAGGACACAAGGGGACAGGGGGGGGTCCTGCTTTCAGCTGAAACTGGGATTTATGTGACATAATCATTTGCCTACTGGGGAACTCCTGACCTCATAAATTTGTATTTTAAATTATAGTCACATTAAAAATTAAATAGCTCGACATGGAAATGAAAAAAAAGTTGTTCAAGATTACTTTTGATTTAGTCACCAAGCAATAATAATGAGTTTTATAACTAACATACAAAATAACATCACAAAAATGTGTCTTAACAACGTGAACATAAATAATCTAAATGTACAAGTGACCCTGTTATTCCAAATAATCCACTGCTGAGGGGCAACAGGCATCTACAATATGTTTTCTTTTCTTATTAGTGACCAGTATCATCTGCAGTGAGTAGACTGCATTTAAATAAAAGCTGTAAAGTCCAAAAATAATCTTGTAAAAAGATTATTTTCCATGTGGAAAGTTGCACTAATATTATGCCTCTAAAAATGCTTCCAGTGTGTTTCAAAGATATTCTTGTGTTTTTAAATAAACATACTGATACTGCATCAGTACTTTCTGCACTGATGCTCTGTTTCATATGAATATGCATCATGTTGAAGAAGCCAACGGCTCCACTGAAGTCTATTCTAACATCACAGGCCTTTTCACTTTTTTTGAACTAGTCCTTTTTTTTCCTTCCTGTTCATAATTCAGACATAAATAAGTTGTGCCACATCAGATTTAGCGACTCACAGTCCATTTAATATTACCTCAATTTAGGTCATAGCAGATGACATTGACTAAATGTAGACCAAAGCTATTTTTGGTTGTTACAAATGACTCTGCAAAGCAATACTGACGCAAGACAGATGGATCTGATGCCCGGTCGGGGTAAAGGACTCCAAAAAAAATATGGAGCTCTGAAAGAAAGAAAAAAATAAGCTCACAGGAGGATTTCTCTCTCCCCGGCTCCCCTTCTCTTTCATCCTGCCTCCCTCTCCACCTCTTTCCTCACCTCGTGTCTTTATTCTCAGTGTCTGAATATTTTACTCACACTCGCAGACACCTTAACACGGTCACTGCTGTTTGTCAGATATCCTCACCGTTGTGTACGACACTGTCTCTGCCATGTGGTCGCTGTTCGTCAAGTCTACGCCTCGGATTCTCCGAGTTGAACCGAACACGGAAGGGCGACGCACATCAGATGCCCTAATGTGTCCTGTTTGGTTTTTCTGCTGACAAAAGCCGCCGCACTCCAAACCCGAACAATGGATGACCTGCGAGTCTTCACCCTCACCTGACTCTGAAAATCATGACAGTGGGCAAAGCACTCCATCACGCTGCCCTCTTCACCAACGCAAACAGCTGATTCAAGGAGTTGAAATTGCTGCTATGACCTTGATAGCCTTTCTGGGGGTCAACGTTTGCAGCTACGCTCGGCTCCCTCCCTCGCTCCTTCCTTTCCTTTACTTCTTTTTAATCCGCGCCAGGGAGACTCCGAAAGCCAAACGAGGACACGTTCTAAACATTAGGTAATTAGTCACGTAGTTTGCCTTTTGGCAAGTCACAGATGCACACGGAATTGGTAATAAACCCGGAGCTGCAGATCAGGCTCTATGATTTATGTAGTCGTGCAGGAAAGTGCAGCCCAGTGTGGGTCATTGCATCATGATTAACCTGATCAAACAGCCTTATATATAAATATATATAGAGTCTTTGATCACCTTTGTTTTCATGCACCTCCTCGCTGGTGGAGTCTTTGACGTATCTTTATGCTGCTGTTGTCCGACAGATTGCTGCATGGTCATAAAACCAGCTTAAGAGGGCCGGTGGTAATTCCTGGTCTGTTAGCAGTTGGAGGCCCCTTGATCAAATCAATGTTTTATACCCACACAAGCCATCTGACAACGGGAACGGCTTCCCACAGGCCTCCATCATGCATTCACTCACGACCGTGTGTGCTGGAGCTCAACCATAAGCTGGTAGCCACTAATAAAAGTGCCCATGTGATGAAACGGTTTTGCCCACAGACAGTATTATACATCAGCATGAGTCGGAGTCATGTGACCCACTCGCTGTGTACTCTGTAACTGCAGGGTACACAGAACATATGGTGTCAAATGTTAGAGAATAAAAAGATGCATCAGGGTTGTTTCCCTCCTCCCTTTAATATATATGAAATGACTGGTACAATGCTGGAGAGGACGGTCCAGGAGGGTATTAACTTTGGGAATGTCCTAACGCCTGCTCATCAGTGAATTCATGCTTTTTGCATAATTATCACCAGGACATTGTTCGCCATCAACCTGAAGTCCTGTCCCTGGTTAATATCCTTGAGAAGAACAGCAGACGAAAAAAAAAAAAGTCTAATTACATCGCTCACCCCCGTGGACCTTTCTGGATCGTCTGTTTTGCATAAAAGTCAGAGATCCTAGGCTTCATCCTTTTGGCCATAAACTGCCATTTGCACATGGGGGAATGTGCAGAATGACACAAAAAAAAATATGAATCACCCAAATAATTTCTCTAAATGTTCCGTCGTCGTCTGCTTTTCTGCTGCGCGTCTGAATATTTATGCCGTCCTATCTGCATGTTTCGCTTTCATCTCGCCCTTCCCCTGCATTACTGTCAGGCTATTGCCAGTGCCAGCGGTGGTAACTAACCAGGCCGTGCCATTTGAGGAGTGCAAACTGCAAGTGCGACATAAGAAGGAGCGAGAGAGAGAGGGAGAGAGAGAGGGGGGATATTCCAGGAGCATGGAAAAAGCTGCTGTTGAAGACAGCTTACATGGTTACATTCTGTGGTTTCACAACTGAGACTGAGATATTCTAAAAGGTGCTGCCCTTTACCGGGACTGGTGGTGAGTGTGGGGAAACACGCACAAACATATCATTATGACAAAGGTCACTTCAGAATCATCGGAACAAAAGCATTCCTGCTCAGAAACAATAACCGCCGTTATCATGGCCGACTTAATCACCTGCAGCGTCGACACCTGCTCTACAAACACTCGCTGGCACCGAACCGCGCTCCGAGTTGGACGGGTAGCTTACGCTTTGATGACGCACCCAACCGAATCTGACAGAACCGGGAAGATTTGTAAATCGACAGCCAGACACAAAGTGATTGAAGAAATGTCAAAAGAGAAAGAAGCGGCAAAATAACAGGAAAAGGCAATAATCAGTCAAAGTGTCTTATTCAGCTCTCTGCATGCAGACAGGTGTTAATGTCCTTCTCTGTGTTAGTCGTCTGGTCTGCTTGTCTTCAGTGTGAATGTCTAAATTTGTAGGATTCATTGCAAAAGTACTAGCTTGGATACGACCGCGGGTCCACTGTAGAAGATATTGAATAAAAGCCTTGGTTTGCCTTGCATAGGCGTGTAAAGAGTTTGAAGGTGCAGCACCAGCAGAGAGCGATAAGAGGTTCTGCAGGGGAGAAGACCTCGGTCTCTACAGCGACAGGCAAGTGGCTTCACTTCATCGCTGTACAGACGTTCCTTGTGCATTGTTGTTTGCTGTCAGGCTAAGTTAGAGGTATTAGCACTCGCTAATCGCTGCCGGTTCAATCCACGGCAGCAGTAATGTTAGAAGTAAACTTCAGATTCGGGGTTCTGCACTTGCAGAAGAAAGTAACTGATTCATTAAATAAGACGGCTCCAACTCTGGTCCGCGACTGTTGATTAGCTGTGACACCCTGAGCCGACACACACACACACACACACACAGACACGCACACGCACACGCTTGCATATTCAGACAGAGAGGCTCCTCACAAAGTGCAGTAATTAATGACATTTAAATGTTAAATAGGTCTATGTCTACTTGGCATTCATTAGCTGGATTAGAAATAAATCCCAGAAAGAAAAATCTAATGTTTTGGCATTTCCAGAGTCTTGGCAAGTCATGGCAAGGTGAATTACCTCTGTATTATTATAACACTTGACAGGAATTTGTAATCCTGCAGTCACAATAATTGGTTAAATGCAAATTTGTCATTTAAATGACTGCAAATTCAGCCAAACGACACGTTCGCCAGAGCGTTTGCAATCACATCTCCTTTTTTTTTTTTTTTTTCCCCGCAGTATTTCATACATAAGTGATAATTGTGCTGTTTTTTTTTAAGCCAAGTAAACCCAACATCCTCAACCCGTATGCAAATACACGGAGACTTAATTTTCTAAAGTCGATGGCAGCGTTACTCCCAGGCTGTACGTTGCCCCCAATAGCTCCACCGACACAAACACCAAACACTAAACCTTCCATTGTTTTATTTGCTTCATGGAAGTACGACACAGGCTGAGGGACTTAGAATTATAATCATTATTGGCATTTGCGAGTTCTAACTTGGAAGAAAAAGAGGTTATATAAACGGCTTAAAGCCTGGATGTTCTTCTACGAGCATGTTTGAGGAGCTGAATTAATTTTTCTTGCTGATTTGACGTTGGATTAAGAATTGAAACCTGATTTATTTTCCCGAGCATCTGTCGCAGATACTGCGAGCTTTTCTCTCTGAGCGATTGTTTGTCGACGCCGCCAGCGTTTCCGCTCCGAGATCCAATTCGTTTGGGCGGATGTGAACGCAGCGATCATGTGTGACTCCGGGATCGCCGAGGAGAGGAGGTCTCGGTTTGTGGTGAGAACACAATCGATTCAACTGACCGAAACGACTATCGGACATTTCAAAAGAGGCCGATGCAATCCAGAGCATGTTGTTACCTGCCTGAGTGAAATGCACAGCAGCTTTTTTCACGACACAAAGTACTTTGTAGTCATTTATTTGGGGAGCACACGGCCATTATAATATCATTTATTTATCCCACCAATGCATACCTTATGAGTTTTTGCATATTTAATAAGAACAGTGTTTTTATCACTATAGGTTCATATTTATAGCCATTAATGCAACAACAACGATGATAAAAGGTGTAATTAACGGCGCTCAGGGAAACGACGTAATCAGTGTCCCAAAGTGCATTTTGCTGAAGAGCTCATACAGTCCTCACGGTCAGTGTTCGGCTCACCACTCGTCAATTAATCAAAGTAATGGCGTCGTTGTGCAACGTGCATGACGTTCACACAAAAAATTGGAACATTGATTTTAACTGAATCTATTTTTGTCAACAGCCTTTAACGAACCTGATGCCATTTTTGTCGAACCTGTTGACCAAATTTATTGAATTTAAATCAATGATGCAACGGTTTAATGTTTCTTTCTAACACAACCACATGATTTTACTTTGCTTCAACTCAAATGTTCCCATGCAAACATCCATCTTTGGTTGTGCACCATCGACGGTGCGTCGGAGTCCAAACCTGAGACACCACCGAGTGATATCACTTTTTGCAAAGGGTTTTAATTGCCAGTTTTGCTGTCTGAACTCCGACACAATCAATAAAATGAAAAAACCTGCAGACGGGACAACCTAGCAGATGTGCCAACATTTATAGTGCCTAAAAAAATGAGTTTTCAGTTCGTCCTTCTTTTGTCCTTTTGTGTTGTTTTGTCACTGCGCAAATAAATTACACTTTGGGGGGGAATAAAAAAAACAGTCTGCGCTAATGTTTAAGTGTGACGGATTCCTTTAAGAATCATTGGACGCATGTTCTGAGATAGCAAACAACACAAATGAACTTCCCCAGGAGGCGATGTTTCATCCTCCAGGTGTTCCCTGACGTCCGTACTGACGCGGTGCTGCAGTGCGTTTCTGCTCCAGTAAATGTAAACTACTGCTTTACTTTGTTCGAAGAACCTGTACTTTTTTCTCCTTAACTTCCAATATTGACTCGGAAGTCAAGCGAGCAGGTGGAGGAGCCGCACGGCTTTCTATCATCCACACAGGAGATCAGATCAGCTTGTGGCGAGGAAATCGACTAATACTGCGTTAAATAAACTGGCGACTTATCATCTTTCACATCTTAACAACAACTTACTGCACGGCTGCTCATATTCCTGTCATTTTATTTTTATATATATATCTGTAATGAATATAAAACAAGCATTGTTCTGATTTCCTCTTGCTTATTTTCTCCTCCATTAAACATCGCAGCCGCCATGACAGAATTAGTCTCCAAAGTGAGTCATTGTGTTAAAACATGCTACACTCTTTTTTAGTAACTTTACTCACCAGGGAGAACAAATTATCCCTGATATGGTTCGAATAGCATCGCCGCTCCATATTCATGGCACAAATAAGCCGTGAAGGTGTGCATAAACTTGAAATCTCTTTTAAAAGCCTTTTTTTTTTTTTTTCCTCCGTGTGTGTGTGTACGTATTTTACATAAATACCAACGGGACACAGACGCTTGATTGTGTGCCATCTCAGTTCAGCTATTTTCCTTGCTGGTTAACAATCTCATTGGAAAACTGGGTTGATTTATGATGCATCACAGACTATGGCTAAAAATAAAAAAGGAAAAGGACAAAAAAAGGCCCGCTGATGATCGCTCAGTAGAACACAGTTCCAAAGATTGTAGCCGGATTAAGCTTCTACCCCGAGCGGGTAAAATTTGCCCACGCCGTCCCCATCGCTTCCACAAGCAACATTTAAAAAAAAATCAGCACCACGTTATTAATCTTTGATTGTAATTGTGCACCGAATGTGTATCTACACCTAAAAAGACACAATCAGTGTGACAGCCTAATGGAGAGCGAGCTGTCCCTCCGCGTACTGTACGCCTTGACACAACGGAATGATGCAGCTATTCTGGGAGGCTGCTTGTGCACCTCGATGGGTGCCATTTTTCACACCATTAACTACAACCTACTGGTTTTTATTCACAGCGCAGAGACGGGCCAAAACAATCCTAAACACGCCCACGAATGAGCACAATTGAAACAATTGATCTAAGCTGTTCCACCCAGTCTGTCGCGGTTTCTGTGCAGCGGGAGGAACCATTATCTCCATCCAGCCTTCATCTCTCTGTTGTCACGTCCTCCCTTTTTTTTTGCACACTTTCTTTTAACTCTATTTCATCATGTATCCTTGCTCAGGGACGAGCGGTTGGTCGGAATCACAAAGTACAAACATGCGTGCACGGTAGGCGTGTCAGTTTATAACGAATCAATAAGCATGACGAGCTCAGGGTTTTTTTTTTTTTGGAGTGTTTGCCTCAGCAGAGGTCCAAACTGAAGCCCTCATTACAGTCTGTGCTGAGTTCAGGGTTTGCGGAGGGAGGCAGAGCTCAAAGGGCCACCTAATCCAGTGGGTCTTACAGGCATGATGGGCTAGTCAATATGCTGGGGCTGCATCCTAAAGAAGCTGGAGCTCCACGGCGGAGCTAGGTGAAAGAGGCTCAGGGGAATGCTTTGCGTCATGCAGTTTTATTCTCTCTACAGCTCTCAAGGTTAGATGCCCCCGAAGAAGCCTTTTTTTGTTTACCGCTCTCCTCTCAAGCCTCCCTCCATCTCTCGGTGTTAAGAATATAAGAATATTTAAAGATTATTGACATTGTTGCGAGCTCATTTCTGTAGCCATCAGCTAATAAAAGCCCCCTCTTCTCTTTTAAAAGTAGCTACGGGTCACATTTATATCGGCATATCTGTTGTTAATCAGGTCAAAAGGATGGATTTGTACCGAAAAAAAAAACCCCGAGCATGACTGCAGCAGGTCAGAATCCTTTTTAAATGAGTTCAATCGAGACATGATCTGGCGGTCCAGCCTAAATCCCAAAGTATTTCATCAGTTCTCAGAATAACAGAGTCTGTGATTCATTCCGAGAACAGGCACAAATTTATGTGGCGCTCAGCTCAGGGCGGCCGCGCAGGTGTGGAGACGGCAGGGGTGTTTTATACCCGGCGAAGAATAGATAAGGCTTAAGGAAACCTTGTTCTTGTTGTTTTTCCTGAGCAAAAGAGAGCTGCGCTTAAGGCACGACACCACCTTTAATTTAGGAATTTCATTTCCACACACAAAAAGGAGGTCAGGCGAGGAGGAAGGAATAGACGGACGCGCCAGGTGGGTACGTGTCATTTCCTGCAAATGGCTTTTAATGAGAGGAAACCTTTTGGCCACGTTGTTTGTGTGTCTTCGTCGGTGCACGACTGCATTGAGCTGGCTTTGACCTCTGAGTGTTGTCGGCCTGCGTGGTCCAAAAATAATACGTTTTTTTTTGCATGTGTTTTCTACGGTTTTGCACTTCCGGGCCACCGTAGCAGCTCGTTTGCAGGTTTAGAGACTGTGAGTCAAACCGCCATCATCAGTGGTGAAGGGGGTCAATGGAGGAGCTTTAAGGAGATCATTCGGTTCCAGTCAAACAGTTAGCAAACCCACATAAAGTCAATTTGTTGCTGTGGGAAATGATCCAATATTGGACGCAGCTGTTGTACCGATGTTCATTCTCCGCCAAGCAGATGTGATATTTAGCTATTTTGAGATACAAATAACAGTTGGATTGGAAGTGCCTTTTTCTTTATAAAGCAAGTGTTTTATGATGCTTCCAGAATTCATTTGTCTTCTCAGGTTATGAAGGAAGAAGCTCGACGAAAATTGGCGGTGCAGATTTAACCCAAATAAAATCTGGGTTAAATCTGGAATTTGGAAATAAGCTATTTAACTCGTCGTATTTTGCTGTGCTTAATTCTATTACGTGTAACTGCGGTGACCCAATTTGCCCACAGGAATTATCAAAACTTCCTGATATCTTTGCCCCAGAAATTTCTCTCCAGAGAAAGAACGACACCACGGGAGCGTTCGCGATCCTTTGTGCTGTTGTTCTCTGCAGATTGAAACCCGCCGTCGTTAAATGTTGATGCTTTCTCACTCAGCGGTTCTCTGCCCTGCTCAGCGGCAACATCAGCAGGAGGAGCGCGGAGCGAGGAGAGGATACGGCCCCTGCAAAAAAGAAGCGGCCCTTTGATTTTTGGTTTCAGTCTCCGTCGCCTCTGGGTTTGGAACGAATGTGGTTCAGCGCCGAGCGTGGAAGCTCGAGCAGAGAGCGACTGTCATATCTGGTTTCAGTCTCGATCAGGAGGCACCGCTGGCTCGCTGGCTCGCTAGCAGGCGGACTGATCCCGGGCCAGCTGTTTGGATACCTCACCCTCCACACTGGGCTTTGACAATGCAGACGTTAAGCATTCCTCGGACATGAAAGAACACCACGCTGTGATCCGGACGTTTGCAGAGCAGTTTACTTTGATAGACTCCGTTTAACTGTAAATGTCCCGATTGATGAAGACTGATGGGATCACACAAGCTGAATAGATGTTCATAACAAATAGACCTCCCCAGTTAAGCAAACTTGTCTGTACAACTCATCGCTCTTGCATCGGTGGTAGCTTTGGCTTGTGAAGTGCAAAGTTGAGCGTTTGTTCCAGACACACACACACACACACCAAGCGAAGCGACGCTGCTGCTGCTCGCAGGTGGAAACATGATGACAGTGTCTTTGTGTTGATCAAAAGAATTCATGACACACTTTCAAAAAATCCATTATATAATTCGGGGAAACTGCACGGTGGCCAGTCTCGTTAATAAAGCGAAGTACCGTGTTGGTAAAAGCTGACGGTTGGAGGACCTGGTTTTTTTTTTTCGCATCTGACACAAGCGTTTTCCCGCCGCCGCCGCCTTCCCCTCCTCTGTCTTCAGGCCCCGACTTGAAACGTGGAGACATGATGAGGAGGAGGAGGATCAGATAACGACCACGAGCTCTCCTTCAGGCTCACTGATGTCCTGAATGTGCTGTGCTTCGCTTTAGCCGTTGTATGTTAACTTCTCTCATTTGGAGCTTTTATTTAAAGTCCCGACCGGCATCGTCTGCTCCTGGTGTGATTCTGGTTTCTTCATCATCGCCATACCTTCATCATTTGTCTATTAACCAACATGTACTGTTTCCTTGTCCCCCCCTTATCAAGTGATCTTTTGACAAAAGGAATAAGACCATATTTGGGCGTCAGCTGCCGTTGTTTCCCTCCTCATCCTCAGACCTTTTACGTCCAAGGTTGATACGCTGCCTAAATGAATTATTTCCTCCGGAGTTGCCGCCGCCTGCCAGTGTTATTATTACAAATGGAGTAGTTTATCAGTGTATAACCATCCGATGTCCTTCCTTTATATCCTTCTCATTTTACCCGTCACGAAGCCTGAAATGGGGTTCACGAGCACGACGGGCTGCGTTCCTCCGCGAGAGACTTTTGAAGGGAGCACACTTGAAAAACTTTCAGCCGGCGTTCCAGTTTCCCTTCACACAAGATTTACTTGCAGCGAGGACGGACGACCGAGAGACTCGACAAAGGAATCATACTGGAATATATAATCTGATACATCCATTGTTCTACAGATGATTTTATGTTGGTTCTGTCAGTGTTACCTCGAGGTCAAAGGTCGCCAGGTGTCTGATGATGTCGGATTATAACATCATCGTTTCAGGGACTGTTGCATTAGCTGGACGGCTGCTGTTCTATGTTATATAATTCTACGTAATGAAGATCAATGCAGCACTGTAGCACCAGAACACCAATCTGTATTCTGTTAAGCTGTGAGACCTCGCAGCGCCCGACATCCATAAATGGAAGTATCATTTGCATTTCTTTTAAATTAACATGCATTACTGATTGTTTCCCGGGTTCCGATAGAACGAGTTGTTCTTGTTTGTGTTCTCTGAAACTCCATTAAAAAAGAGGCTTTGCAGGATGTGAGATTATTAAAGCTGAATGGTTGCTACGCAGCCGAGCTAATACGACAGCAACAACAGTATTTGACTTTTAGGAGGATAATAATAACACTTTTTGTGCATTATTGCAGTGGGTGGTGGTGTTTGAGTGCATCATGTTGGGAGGTGTTTACTGATATTCTGCAGCTTACATACAGTATATGTAAATCAGGTGGCCAAAATATTAGGAACACCTCTCAATACGATGCAGTGCAGGTCGATAATTCATAACATTTTAATATTTCCTCTGGACGACATATCTGTTGTGGTTGTGCGGCATGGATCTTAACCAGCAGGCTACTGGGGCACGCCGGTGATTAAAGTTTAATGGCAGACATCTCAGTAGGTTCACCACAGGGTCTGCTTAGACTGCTGCTGGTAGAGATTCAAATCGTGTGGTTGGAGGATATTTTGGCAGCGTTTCGGATGTGAGTTGGGCACACATGTTTAGCGATGATGATGATGAATTCTGGCACACACGAGAGCGTGACCTGTGGGTGACCCCCCCTTTCTTTTTTTAGATACTGGAGCCTTTATAAGGAAAAGCAATCGTCAACCGTCCACTTGGGTTAAAGATGTTTGTTAGTAGGAGGAACTTCTTCATGTTTGGAGGTTGGACATTGGACAGTCCAGTTCTAGTGGTGCTGCAGCTGCCTTTCTTTGGACCTCTCACAAGACAAGTCAAATGTTGGGGAATGAACCTTTAAGTTGTATTAAGCTGCTAATATTGAGCACATGGATGCATCCTCTTGGGCCTTGGACACAAATCTAAAAAAAAAAACGATTGACTTTGTCCAAAAGATAAATGAAGGAAGTGTTTGATTGCTGGATACAATTCGTTTTGGGACTCTGGTTCTGACCGGTTGGCTCTGCACTGGACGGTGACACTGCACATATGTGATTTTGGAGATCAAGGCAGCCCAGTAACAGCCCAGTGACTCGTTGTTTTCATGTGATTCCGAATGTCAGCTGCAACTCCGCAGAGCACTGCAGCTCCTCCGGTTCCCCGAAGACCTCGTGGGTGATAATCAGTCATTACTGCTCCCTCACTGAGTTATTTATTTCACTACATTCACACGGGGATTCATCATTTATTTATGTGACAGTTGTTATCTATTATGTTGTTCCTTTCATGTGGCCAAGAATGAGAGATTTTACGCAACATTAGGCCTCCAATGCGTCTGATGGCGCTACACTGATTCTTTTCTCATCTGCTTCTTTTTTTTTTAAAGTCTGCATTCTCATGGTCAGTTAATTGCAGGATATTGATACGGGCATTATGACTGCCACTTCGGCTAATGTGATTCGGGAGCCATTTCAATATGCGGGATTGTTGCTCTCCCAATAAAAAATGACATTTGGGCCGCTGTGCCGAGGCCTCTCTAATGGGGGTCCGGGATAAGAATGGTTATGTGCGTTGAAGCTGGCGGAGGCCCAGGACGTGTGTTTGTTTATGAATATATCCAGCCAGCGTTCCTCCACTCGCCGTCGTCCCCCTGAATCATCAATCACGGCTCACTGGAGAGGATGTACGTTGCCTTTGCACCTCCAGCTGTGCAAGTGCATAAAGTAGCGCATGGACAGGCCGAGCTGGGAATCAGGGAGACGGAGGAGGGGGGGGAAAGGGTCTATGGCAGCTTCATCACAGTTGTGCAAAAAACCCTCCTCCTCTTCCAGGGTCATTATATGCAACAACGTCCAGCATTTCAATTCTTCAACACATTTAAAACCACACAAACACGCCCTCTGTATCTGTGATCAGGAGCAGGTGGGAGGCTAATCACTGGGTGAGCACGGAGGCTGTTTGATGGGTCAGGCATAAATGTTTGCCGCGATAGCTCCGATCTGTCTCTCTATCTCCCTGTAAGTCTTTCTGTGGAGGAGATGAGCCCCCCAGCTTTGAGGACACTGCAAGGGGAAGATCCCAAAGGGATGATGAGGGCCATTTTGTATTCTCACACACAAGAACAAATGTGCTCTGATTATCTAGGTTGTTTTTTTTTCTTCCAGTATTTTGCATGTAAGAACATGCACACAGACGGTATCATCCTCTGCTACTTTCTTCTTCAAACATATCATGCATGGAAACGTACACACACACAAATCCCCCGGCGTTACCATGGCAGTTGCAAAAAAAAATACAGTAGGAATGTAGTTGATCCTTAACAAAACGATTATATAACTGTTGCAGTGCTAAGTCTTGAATCTTATCTAAGCCTGCTCCTGCGTTTCAACGGCTGCGTGTATCTATTGTGCAAACTGAAAAGATTTTTGTAATTGCAGATCATTTGATTGGAGGAAGTCAGAGAGCCTCACTGTGGCTGTAATCAAAAATATCCTCCTGCTGCAAAGACAAAAGGAGAGGATCTCTCATCACGGGCGAATCTCAGTCAAAATCTCCATACTGTGAAAATAATTTTACACTTAATTAAATGAAGTCGCCTTGAGAAGCACACCCACCAGGCGCCCACAATCTCTCCTCTGCCTCTGTTCGTCTACCCCCTGTTTCTTTTTCTAAATCCCCCGAAAGCAGATTTTGAACCTCACCTCCCGGAGTTCCTTGGCCACATCCTTGAGCTCGATGAGAATGCCTTCCAGCTGGTCGATCACCATCTTCATGTGGCTGCGGATTCGTTCTCTCGGGCTGGGGGTCTCAGAGGTGTCCCGGGCCGGAGCTCTGCTGAGGGACATCCTTTACAAGGCGACGTGGGGCCAGCGGCCAACAGGCTGAGGGCGTGGGGGAGCCGAGTCGGGGTCCATGTCTTTGGCTACAAGGAGCCTCAGTGCTACTGATCCGAACAGGGGCCCCGGCCACACAGGGAGACCTCAACATCTTAAAAGCACCCGGGCAGCCAAAACACCTTTCCTGGCCCACGCAACGGGCACAGGGTCACACTCTGACATCCATGCCTTCTGATAGACGCGTTGAAAAACAAGGAGAAAAGGAGCATGGGAAAAGTCAAACACAGTATATCCATGGAAAGGAAAGAGGGCTAAAAGCTGGTATGAAACTTACATAATCATGTTGAGCCAACTCATCTTATGTGTCAGTGTGCACTTTGAAACCGTTCCAGAGGAGATGCTATTTAAAACACCTGTCTATACATGGAAGCGACCTTATCGCTCTTCCACTCGTCCTGCACGGTTTTACATGTGAAAAGCAGAAGCATAGTGTCAGGCTAACATACAAAAGTGAGAGCGGAGCAGGGGTCCATGCTGACCCCCCCCCTCGACAGAACAAAACTATCCGGCGCAGATAGAAAAATAGAACTCCCAGCGGTGGCGAAATATGTCAGTGGGGGGAAAGATTTGCCTTCTGAATAAAGTCCCTCAGGAAAAGGAGTCTTTTATGAGAGGAGAAAAAAAAACACTCCTGCTTGACAAAAAAAAAGCTGCTATTCCTCTGTGCAACGTGGCGTTTCCACCTCAGGAGGATGAGAAAAAAAAGGCGGAAACACACATCAAAATAAACTTTGCTTCGCATCCATTTTCTTTGCGGATGATGACTTAATCATGATGTCCTTCATCTTCTTGTCCACGGGAAGGTAGGAGGATGGGGTGTGGGTCTTTTTCATAGAATGTCCAATCTCTCCCCCCCCCCCTGAAAGCAGGAGCTTATTGCAGGTGGCGTGGGATCAGTGTGAATTGATTTCTAAGCCGGCAGAACGTGACTTGTGATGACAAATTGTGGAGGGGTAACAAAGAAATCATGATGTCGGTGAGACACAGTTAGGAAAAGGGGGGCTGGGAGGCGAGAGAGCACCTTCCTCTGGAATCTGGGTGGCAGCTTGACTTACGCAACAACACTCTCCAAGTCGCACAAACACTGACCCACAGCAGTCCACAGGGGTGTGCCCAAAAAACCAAGAGAGCAGAAAGAGAAAAGGACTCTCTTCTCTCCCTCAGTTGTTGCTAAGGGAACCTGGTCTGCCTCCTTGTGCTGTGATTGGATAATTATTTTACTTCTTATCCGTGTAGTGTGTGTTTTCTCTGTGGACTCTTTTCAGAGAGGAAGGAGGCTCTGTGCCATCCGGCAGGACGCGATAAATCCCATGAAAGATTCCCAGAGGAGCCCCAGAGAACAAGCAGGACGGAGAGCTTCTCGCCAAATCCAGGGCAATGCCACTGCCACTGGGCGCGCTGGCCAATCACACATGGCACCTGGACAGACGGGGAAGGAAAGCAATCACTTATTCTCTGTCTCATCCACCTTTTCTATCTCCGTCTCATCAAAGCATATAGATTGCCACAGCGAGAGGAGGGAAGGGAACTCGGGGAGAGAGGCTGGGATTAAAATGCCTTGATGGGCTTTAGCAAGTGTTAGAATGCAACTCAACACACACACACACACACCAGAACACACATCTACTCACCTTGTATGTGCATCACTTTGCAGTTGATTCGCCCAGAGCTCACTGTCCACACATTCATTCAAGCTGCACTCAACCTGCCGGTTCTTCGGCGGCGTCTGTCCCTCTGTCGCACACGCTGACATCTTCTCGCCGCCTCTCTGCTCTCTCTTCCTCCCTCTGTCTCTCACACACACGCGCTCTCCTCTTCTCTCACACACAAACACTCACAGTTCTCTCCCTCCTCTTCTTCCCTCCGTCTCACACACACACTCTCTGCCTCTCGCGCACACACTCCGTTCCCTCCCTCCCCTACTTACTGTCTTGACAGAGAGAGAAGCTTCAATCAGCGGGGTTATTTCACTCTGAGGCTGTGGCTCATCAGAGGCGGAGTAGAGGAGGAGGCTGAAGCTGTGGAGGAGGCATGAGATGGGAACAATGAATGGCCCTGATAGCGCTCTGAGAGGACGCTGAAGATGCCGGAGAGCCAGAGCGGTGAGGAGCTCCTGCTAGATTCTGACACCAAGGCTGCTACCATCACTCAGATAACTGTGCCGCTGAAAACACCCGTCATCCCCGTCTACATTTGTCTGCATCAGGAGGCAGTGAGAGAAGATGTGGCTGTGTGCAGAGCTGTGCGATGAGAGCCTATCCTCTCTGCCTATCTGTTGTCACCCCCCCGGTTCTGTCACCCTTACCCTTGCTCTTTTTTCTGTTCCCGTCTCTCTGCCCCTGCACCCTCACTGTGTCCTCGCCTACTGACGGATGAAGGGAAGCTGATGCCAGAGTTTATCATGTGGCTCAGGTTGCTGCCAGCACCACTCTGCTGTTCTGCTCCACTCCGTGGAGGCGGAGCCTGGCGCTTTAAAGGCACAGTGTGTTGCACACTCCCTCCTCCACTTCTTCTCCCTTACTGGCTTCACTCCCTTCGCTATCTCCCCCTCACACTGCCAATCTACCCTTTGTCAAAGTTCTATCGAGGGTGTTATCGCTCGCTTAAATCAAGATGAAGTCTTCCTCTGCTGCCAGCCACGCAGTCTCCGGGGACAGGGTGTCCAAAAATCCCCGGCTGTTACATCATTAATATACCAAGCAGGTTGGTGTTTGATGACCTCATCTGAGACTGAAAAGGGGAAGGGAGGGCCAGGCCTGACTTCTTCACTCCCCCGTCCTCTTTGTCAGGAAGTTTTTTTATTTCCAGCCCTGCATCACCGCACCAGACGCAATTAGCCTAATATGACATTTGTTTTCTAAAAGGAGAGCATGTAAAGTAAATTCGTACCAATGACTTATCAGGCAATGTGTGCCAGTTTCCAGTGGGTTTTGGCGGAAAACGGCACTGTACAGCCGGAGGCTCAGTGCTTTTTCCTTTTGCATAATTGTAAAGAGGAAGAGCAGAGTGGGTTCAGGTTTGGTGGATCGTGCATGCAGATCGATTCGCTCTGGTGTCCTCTACGGTTTCCACTACAGGATCAGAGACATCAATGCCCCGCTGCTGTAAGGCTAACTAGGGGAATATTCTGCAGCATAATACATCCTCTTTTGCACGTTGTCATTAATTGTGTCTTCAATGTAAAACAAAGCAAGATGCTTAATATTTCATGTTGTGCTGTGACAGTCACGCTGCAATCCGACCGAAAAACGTACCCCCCTTTTTTCTGCATTTACACGTGCACAGCTTTTGCAGAAGCTCGATGCTTTTCACACACCACTCCCTGCAAGAAGGAGGTGTCCTTGGGCAGTTTCTTTGTAGCTTCACAGCATACAGGGGAGGCTCCCTGTCTTAGAACACAGCAACAGTTTGCAGCACATTTTTCGAGCCATCCTCTTTTTTTTCTTAACATTGCAAAATACTTTTTTTTTTTTTATGCTTGGATATTCATGCTGTATTTAATAGAGCTGTCCCTAAATGAGAGAGTGTATACTAAATGACCTCTCAGTGGAAAGGCCCAGGTGCACGGCACAGATAGCTGCATGTCAGTGATGCCTTCATAGGAAGGGAATTGGATTATTTCCCCCCAGTAAAATATATTTTTTTATGCTAAGGTCATCCTGACTCACAGGTTTTACTAGGAACCTGGAGTAGGTCCAACAGAATATTGGTTCCCCCTTAATATTCCTGCCTTGGATTTATTGTGCCATGCTGTTTATGGAGACGTTTTATAGAATGTCATTTTTTTTCTAGTTGGGCAGCGGCTTCCAAAACAAGACTGGATGCATAAACACATTAACACACACAGTCACACAGAGACAAAGGCCTAAAACAACACATCAAGTACACACACATAAAAACAAGGCTGTGCATTCCAACCCGGAGCAAACCATATTGGTAAATCGACGCCATAAGAATAAAGCCCAGGAGGGATTTTTATTCGACTTGCATTGTTTACCTCCCAATAAGCCGTGATACGCCCACTTATTTGATACAGCGCGGATAAAAAAGCTCCTTTTTATTATCCTTGTTCCACTTTACTACCTTTACAGTTGCTGGAACGACAACCACTAATGCAGAATGCTTGCAGGATTTATTCTTTATAATAATGTGAGGAGAAATGAGTGCAGACGATCAATACGGATGCTCTATATCCTCCAGGTGTTTACGCAGCAGACACGTATACGTGGTTCCACGGCCAGACCGGATTAATTTTAGATCATTTTCACTTATTTATAACGAGTCACCATAGACATGTGGATAATATCTGCAGAGCACAACTCCACTAGTTTTCTGTTAGTATGTAACAGATGTACAAGGTTGTACAAGGTTATGGAAAATTAGCATTTTGACTGTCTTACGTTCAAATTCCCAAACAGGACTCCTCCGTGACGAACAGTATTTGCCCTCAGAGCAGCTGTCAATCACACACCTCACCTTTGATTGACTCAAATATCTCATTTAAAAAAAAAAGAAAAGAAAACTGGGACATGGAAAGAGCAGGATTTCTGACCTATATTGCAACCAGCCACCAGGGGGCGATCAAGATCTCTTTGCTTTACCTTCAGTGAGCTTTCATGGTGTCCATTGTTTCAACTAAAAGTGTTGGATTGTGTTTCATAGATAATCTGCTAATTTCAGACAAACGTACAAAGCATCTGGATCCATGCATGATTATAATTCATGTGAGGAGCCTCGCGACTCTCCTCAGAGAGAACAAGCCATGTCTTGGCCTTGTAAATACGGGACTAAGCTCGGAAAAAAAAACGTGTTGCCAGGTACGATGAGGGGCAGGCAGCTTTTTTTTTGAGAGTACACAGCAAACCCCCTCCAGCGATTCATCACTCTTTCCTCTTCACTAATTAGCTCTCATTTAGTACTCAATACCCTTGATTTCCTCCGTTGCTCAAAAAGCTGCACAACACACAAAAGCTCCTGCTTGAACTAAGTGCATGTTCAGCAGTTGATCAACAATTCAGGATGCCCACTTCTTCTCATTCAGACTGTCTCCCTTCATCCACCAATATCAATCGCTGATGCCGTAACCATCCCAACATCACTCTCTCCCTCACCCATCTTTGAAACCGAATCGATGACTAACCTTCCTCACAAAGTGCATTAATCCATTCCCAACAGTGCAGAGTTGAGTAACTCTTTGACTTTTAGTGTGAATAGAATTCACATCACAACGCGGCTCTAAAGTGGAGCTGTGAGCAGCATTGATGTCCGAGACAAGTTTGATCAGAACAACTTGCTCCTCCTCTTTGACAGAGGATAACGATCACAGTGTACATTAGACACTAACAGCTTTCCATGCCGAACATCTGACTGACCTGTCTGCTGTGGAGCAGACGTCTTCAACGCAGAGGTACTGCAGGGGCTGGCACATTTTTGGTTGATTACACAATTTCAATCAATTATTTTTCTGCAAATTTAAATGTCTTTTAATACAAATTACTTTAATCTGTCAATTAGTATAATAGCTCAGTGTTGTATGCAAGATGCATGTTTATAAATGGCAGTGTCAAAATAAAAGCATGAATATATGAACCTGTGTATTATTTGAATAGCTGAGTGTTGAATGCACTATAACAGGGTAGCTATGTTTATACACGGCACGAGGCCCAGTTTAATATAAAGGACAATTTTATACAATATGTATGTATATAGTAGGGGGGCAGTTTTGGGGTCCTTGGCCTGGAGAAACGTTGAAGACCTTATATAATATTAACACTTTTAAAGATCATAATGCAGGACTGCTCCTTTAAACATATCTAAAATTGTTAGACTACAATAACCCACCATTGTTTGTCCTCATTGGAAGTCAGGTGCTTAAGGGATGTTTCGTGTGGGGGGGTTTGGCTCTAATTATCCTGATCACAAAATCTAATCACTTTATATCCGCATAAAGCTTTTGGCTCATATCTGCTCTGATATTTTGGATGCTTTGCAAGCACCCGGAGGCTTCAACATATAATCTACAAAGAGAGGAGCTACAACTTTCGTCACTTTCCCTTTAAAATGAAATGAATCCATTGTGCTTCTTCTCTCCTGGCCATCGTGTGGCACTGTGGTGCGGCGGTGACCAGTTGCTTTTCTTTCATCTTTCTAAAATGATAGACAACCTTTTTATCACTTTTTTGGGTGATGCACTGAAAACTTTATCACAACACGACGAGTCTGCCGTGAGAAGAAATCCGAAGATACGCTGATGCCGAATCAGAGGAGGATTCAATTATCTTTGCAAATAATTTAAGAGCTATACTTGGCAGTCGGTTCATGTCAAGCTTTACTGATATAAACGCATCTATAGGTAATGAATACTCTCACTAAGAGGCTCCTCCATTTATTTGCCGTGATGATACGGTTGGTTTTATTCCGACTAAGACTGAACGATGATCTATAAAGCGAAGTCACTGCAAGGCGGATCTGGCGTCGGCAATATGCACGGCAAAATATGTTCTCAATAACAGTTGGTCCTCTTATTTCCGTGGCACAGCCGGCGCAGAGGCCCGGCCTGTAAACGACACCAGCCTCTCCTCCTGCCTGTCTTCTGACCTTTCAATATTTCAGTTTGCTCCTCTGAGTTTCTTTGTTTTTTTTTTTTTAAAGCAGTCATGCAGCATGAGGGAGAGCAGAGAGGCTGTCTCACACCATAACACCCCGTGATGGATCAGCGCTCTTACACAACGAAATGTGGCTTAAGTGTTTAATTGATTTCTCATTTGCTTTCCTCACCACGCCGGCGGAGTCGCGGCCGGTGCAGCCGAGAGGACGTGTGTTCCGGGACGGGGCTCGCGTCACGTTGTTTGACCGCTCGACGGTCATTGGTCAGGATCATTGTCCTTATTGTAAATCAATGTGGATCTCTATAATTTAGAACGGCATTACACGATGGAGGAGCGTGTGAATACGGCTAATGGTCAATGGCTGGTTAATTTCTGTGTGTAGCGCTTTCGATCGCATGTGATCCATTGATCTGCAACGCATTTATGTGCAATGACGTCATTAAAGGCGCTTAGAAGATGACGCAATTAGTGTACGAAAGCTCATTTTCATAATGCGGAGGAGCTCATTATACGGTCCACTGCTTCCAGTGAGCAGGGAGGAGTGAATGAGGGACTGATGTCGGACACAGCCCTCCACTTTCTGATTCAAACGGGGGGTCAGTGGCCTAACTTGTGTCACTTCAGGGTTCCTTCACTTTAAATATGTGTAAGAACGACGGATCCAGAAAGTGCAACATCCTTTCCTGGAACGTTTAAATCCAAAATCGCTCAGAAAACAAGGAGCAAACAAACATCCACGGATGTTAATGGAGCGGAATGGGAGGAGTTGTTTACCCACCTATATACTCCCTGTTCACCGGGCTCCCCACTGCCTCCCAGGAGATTGTGTTTAAGGGGGGAAGCAAGCAGTTTATATTAAACTCAGATTGGACACTTATTGTCTAGCGTTGTCACTCCACCGGCGTACAAGCTAATACATTTCCCCCTGTGATGTGTTGCCATTCAAGTCCGAGTAGCTCATTAAAAAGGTAAATCAGATTGAATGAGGGAAACGTTGTGCACAATGATTCACCTTGCCGGCGTTGGTTTGCAATGCTTTTACAGGGGGAATAAATTTGCATTAAGTTGAGTGTTCGCCCCTGCACAGCTTTTAATGGGAAAGCGAAGCGAATAGTGTACGTCTCCCTTTAACACCAACACAAACACACACACACACAGACGTTCGACCGCTGTGACGTCAACCCCGTGGAAGATGGGGGACAGTCACGGTGCTGCCCAGCTTATTGTGGGTCAGTGTGCTTATCTCCCGCTGTGAGGTTGCAGGGGAAATAGAAATAAGCCCAGTTTGTCCAGAAAAAAAAAAAGGCTTTGGCTTTCATTATATATGATCCCATTGCCCCGAGGATAGGAAGCCTGAATGCATCAACATTTTTCCATCAATAACTGCCAACGGTTGATGTATCACTAGTTAGTTTATTTTCTTCAGGACTGGAAATCCATGTTGCCGTTGTATTTACCCAGACGTACACGTGTCTCTGGATCTGTGTTGTTTATTGTGCTTATGTGTTCCTATCTCGCTTCTGTGAATCAAGCAGGAACAATTTAAAGAGCACGTTTACATCTGATACCTGAGATAAGCCGTGTGTGAACAGCTCAGGCTTCGTATCATCTAACATGGTTGATACAGCATCACACTTAAATGCTTCTTCTTTTTTTTTGTTGTTATTCTCACGTAATCAGTTTATGCTTCAATCTTCTTGGCAGTTTTTTTCTGCGGTGGATTTATTGACTCGGCCCAGATTGTCCGTCTGCGTGAGACGTAGCATTCGTAGCCGCGCTGGGAGACGGCTTCAGCTTGTATTGTAGAAAAAGAATTGTACATCATCATGTCAAAAAATATCCAGTCGTTCATAGTTGAACATAGAACAACCGTGGAACAAGAGGACAGCAGACGAATTCAAAGCTGTGAACTGAATATGAGGTCATGCAAGTTATATGTGTATTCATTATATATTACACATAGTCCAAATAGCTTTGATGTTTATGCATCATGCCCCCGGTGTGTAAAGACCTTAAGTTGTGTGTTCCAACACATCACCGTCGTCTTCTATACAGCAGCACGTGTCGTTTGCGTCCTGCGACATGACTAATGACATATTTCAACGCTGTGTTTAACTCGGCTCACTGGTGATCATGTGTGTTGAGCCAATATTGAAACAAAGACATAAACAGCCTCAACAGTAATGACTAGAAGTGACGGATCCAAGTGTGAATGATAATTAAACACTGTCATTAAACGTCCACTGTGGACAACAGATGGAAGAGGAGGGGCTGGTGAGCAGCTGATATACAGGATGGTCCAGGGCTGGGATGGAACTTAGGATGCACTCAGTTTCAAGTCTCTGAATGATCTGTTTTATATTTATATATTATTTATGTATAATGCATCTAGTGTTGGGTGAGGTGGAACAAAGGAGATCCCCCAGGCTGCCACCTCAGTGGTGCCCGGGGTGAGGTGCCTTGCTCAAGGGCACATCAGCTGTGGAGAAATGGGTGGAGATAGTGCTGGAGCTTCTCTACCTCCGCCCACCTCTAACCCCGCTGGTCCAGGAGATCGACCTCGCTACCTATTCGATAGCAAGGCCGATTCTCCCTCCATTGGCCCACAGCTGCCCCGAGGTCAGTGATATGTGCAATGAGGATGGTGTCATCTTCTAACTTCAGGAGTTTGACTGACTAAAATGAATGAAAACAATCAACACTGTAGCGTCCCGGCGATGGACACCAACGACCCCGAGGCCATCGACCCCCAGCATCTCCACCAGGAGCAGAGTCAGGACCCCGTCCTGTGCAGAGTCCAAGCCTGGGTTGGGGGCGGAGCAACGACCAGAGTGGACAGCTGTTTCAGCCCCGGACCCTGAGACCAAGACTCTCTACTCTCAGTGGACCCGCCGCACCAGCCACAACAGACTGCTTTCACACGCGGGGCAGCGGGACATTCTCCAGCTCTTGGCTCCTCGCCAGTTGTGACATCAGGTGCTCCAGCTTGTCCATGGAGCAGTGGGGGCAGCCTGTTTCGGAATTACTACGACACTGCAACGCCTCAGAGCCCGAATTTACTGGCCAGGATGTCGACATTAAGTAGAACTCTATGTGCATCAGTTTGATGCCTGCACAGCCCAGACGGGGCCCAACCGACGCTCACATGCCCCGTTACAGTAGAATCATCTCGGCTACATCACTGGTTGTTGTGTGATTCTAGCACAGTGCCAGAACTTTTGTCAAATTAAGGGGATATAAGTGGTCTCCTGCTGCAAGATGCTAATTGTCACTTAAATGTACGTCGTATTTGCTGCATGCATTTATGACCAGACCCAACAATTTCATAGTTTTGAGAGCATCTTTAACACACACACACACACACACACACACACACACACACACACACACACACACACACACACACACACACACACACACACACTAACAGATTT
>CAAKHC010009006.1:81715-102706 GCA_901007825.1 Macroramphosus scolopax | reverse complement strand
GGTAGAATGGTGCACGTATGGTGGTTAAAGGAACATTTTGCAGTTGAATGTTGTACTCTTGTCTAGTCGTATTAAAAAGGTGCACACATATTACTTTTGTTTCAACACAACTGTTTATACTGAACAGTGAATAAACAGTTGTGAACAACTCTCAGCACAAAACGACACAAACCATCAACAAACTGTACCTTATTGGCTGCATACACACAAAAAAGAGGAAATTAGGGGACTTTGGGAACTTCTTGACATCTTTGGAACTGTGACTGAAACTGTGACAATAAAATTCACACTTTTTTACATGCGTGTTTCACTTTAAAACGTCCCCGTGCGTCACCGGCAACACGGATAATCAAACATTAGTTCCGCCCTATTCAATTAGCAGCAAGTAGGTAGGAACCAAAACTCTGGTAGGAACTAAAAACTTTAACTGAACTCAGAGGCAGTTATAATACTATATAATAGCTGGGATGATAATATACTAGTTTACCTTCCTCCTGGAGAACTCCATCTGATATTTCATTCATGCCATCGTTGAGCTTTAGCTCATTTTTAAACACAATAAGAATCGCATACAGTGAACCACAGGCTGAATCGGTGTTGTCACATCAGCATACAGCTTCGTCCCAATTTGCAGGAATGATTATGCGTGCGTCTAATTCCTGTATAATACTAACTGTGACTCCATGTGATGTGTGAAGCTCTTTAAATAGTCAGAACAAATGCCACAGTGTGCTGTTACCATTCGAAGCAGCTCTAATCAGGCTGCGGGAACCTGACGACAGGCACATTACTATCGACGCCGCCCGTGTTAGCAGTTTATCTCCTAACTGTCTCAATTTCACACCTCCCAGGTAACCACATGAACACAGCCTGTAGACTCGGAGCTTTAACTGTGAGTTAAATAACACGTGCGTGCGGTGCGTTGAGAAAATACATTTTCTGCTTCCAGCTTGGAATAACAGAAAAAAAAACATTACAAAATCATTACCCTCAAAACACAATTTAAATGCAACAAAAGCGCGACCTTGGCCTTGACACATCATTATGTGTTGCACAGCTCATTAAAATAGCATTAAAGATTTGAGGTTGAAATGAGACTGTTATTGTCTGAGTACAGAGCCTGGAAGAAAACACTACTTAAATCCTGCAACACGATCCGTTTGTGACGCCGAAAACCAGATTTCTTTATCCAATCATAGACGATGCTTTCTTAATGTAGTTATATAGTTCTTCGGCAAGTTGTTTATGACACCGCGTTGTCACGACTGGCTCCAAACCACAGCGAGAGGTTAATAGTTAAAGCAAGATACTGATCATTTATCCCTAATTACCAATAACACAACAGGTCAAGCAAACATTGACTCTGGTAAGCCAACTTTTCCTCCACCAGGAATAGATTTGAAATGTATCTTTGAAATGTATGAACTTCCCCTGGAGACGAACACTGTTAACATATTACTGTGTGTTCATACTCGGGCCAGCTAGAGCATCAAAGTGACCATGAATCATTCATTTTCTATGTGATCCAGCATCTCCCAGTGCTCAACAACGGGCAGAAAATATGTGGTGTGTCTTCCCTGCTGTGGGCGTCCGGGTGTTTTTATGGTGATGAGCTATGACGCCGCCCTGCAGCCACAAATTGGAATTGATTGGAAGTGCTCCACTCTGGAGAATCTCACCTTTAATGGAGTGTGATTACACCTGTTACTGGTGCAAATAACAGATCTGAACAGGATCTCTTAGAACTGAGTAAACATTGGTTCCTACCAAACATTAGTTCCCAAGCAAATTGGAGGAGTCCAGAGCAGCAAAGTTTGTCTCCATCTCTCGACCTAATTGGTCAAGGCAGATGGCCGCCCACCCTGAGAAAACTTCTGCAATAATTTGGCGCTGACACGTCATGACACGATTTCTTGAAAAAAACAAGGAAAGTGCGGAAATGAATAATCGTTGTAAGACTCTGCAGGTTGATGTTGTTTTGTTCTGGCTTCATTTGTTTTTCCTTACCTGCTTCTCCTTGTGTTTGTCCTCGGGCTGGTGGCCTTTCTCTGAGTTCATGTGTGCAGTGGTGCATGGTGACCAGGCTGAATAGTTCCCTACATTTCAAGTCTATTGTGCAAAAGGTGCTTTGCCAAAGCCCAAGACTACCAGACCAGAGTCCTATCAGCTCGCAGTTCAGGAAAGGCACAGTGAGCAGTGGTAATTGATTTTAATCAGTCTGACTGACATGTGACACAATGACTTGATGGATCAGTTTGTTCTGAGCCATGATGCCCGTGTGTGTGTGTGTGTGTGTGTGTGTGTGTGTGTGTGTGTGTAATAGGAATTGTATAAGTGTGTGTGAGCTCTCCACTTGGACATCAGAGAGTGATGAGCCATAGAACGTATTAGACATGTAATCAGCGCTGCTGTTCATCTCTCCATTTGGGTGAGTAAAATCCTTTGGGGCAAGTATGTGCCGCGGATCCCCCCCCCCCGAGGGCCCCACGATACGACAGCCTCTCATGTCGGAATCTGTAGGGCCGTGTAATGCACGAGACAGGATCTGATGCAATAAGAAAGGCCCCCACAGAGTAGATGTTCTTTCATATCACTCTCCTTCCTTCTGCATCTGCTATGTACTGCAAACAATCTTGCGCAGTCTCTTCTACTTTGTCCCAATCTATCCCCGCTAGTCTCTCCTCATTTGCTGACACACAGCCCCCCCTCTTCCTGTTGGGCCATTTCATTATGCTGTTGTTGAATATACTGCAACCAATTGGGCCAAAGGAGTTGGTTTGCTATAATATGAAAATCTGACCTCATCTTGCAGAGGTCACGGGCAATAAACACCTGACAAGAGGGTGTGCAGACAGAGCTTCAAATTCTAATCTTCTCTTAGCACCCGTGATGTTACCAGGGTCAGCCTGCTTCCTCCTCCCAGTGGTCAGCTCCAGCCAGAAGAGTGTGTGGAGCCTTTTATTTCCATGCCTATGCCTTCCTCCCTTCTCCAGCATCTGATTTATTGATATTGACCTTTTGCTGAAATTAAGCGGGTAGATCCCTGAGCACCAAGAGCAAAGTTTAAACCAATTAAAGAGCACTTCACCAATCAGCGAGGCTGGGCTTGAGCTGTCTCACAGGCTGGCCCGGTGAAATTAAAATCATTTGCACTGTATCAAAACCTGTTCACAGTGCAAACGGCGCATAAGTAATCTGATTAGGTGAGCCATATAAAAAAAAAAAAAAGCGAAGGGCCTCCTCAGGCCTCCAAATAATATGATTGCAATGACAACAACAAAGATTCTGGGCACATACCACCTGCCTCCGGGGACCTTAACAAATATACGATTATTCCCATGCTGTTGTCTGAATGCAAAACAATTTTAATAGCTTAGATCATGCGGATAAAGCGAATGCATAATTGTCTGCAATCTGATGGGTTCCTGGTGACGTTTTGTTCTCTCTCCAGATGGAGCGCAGAGAGGAAACGCTGTTATTTAAACGGTGTAATAAGACATCAAAAGAGTCTTCCAGGATATTATGTGCCTTCCATCCATCTGCTTTGAATGTGTGCATTATGGTGGTGTCAGAGAAGAATAAAACAAAAAGTGGAGACTCACGCAACTGCTAGTGCGCTGCGGTCTGGACTGGAGCAACGTTTTCAGGCCAAGGACCCCCAAACTGATGGAGCAGAGACCCCCTACTATATATATATATTGTGTTTTATATTAAACTGGGCCTAGTGGCATGTATAAACATGACAGAATAGCTGTTATTAAGCTATTCAAATAACACGCAGGTTCATTTGAGTGAGTCCTGAGTCCAGCTGCTGCTCACCCTGCCCCCCCGTCTGCCCAGGTGGCCCCCTCTTCCGACCGGGCAGCAGCTATTCTTGATGTTAAAGCAGTGTTGCAGGCAAGCGGACACCACCCGTCACCTTCTCACTCGGTTGTTCGGAGCGCTGGCCGAGAGCCAAGCAGCCACTTTCCAAAATAATTCTGTTAGATGCCATTTTCACTGGTGTGACATTCTCGGAGGATGAGGCCAAGCTCCCATGTCCTTCATGCATGTCTCTCCTTCCCTGCACATCAATCCTGTATTTTTATTGTCATTACCCATGAGGCGGTTTTTTTTTTACAGGCTCCCGTCTGTTTTCTAAACGTATCTCACATCATCTAAAAAGGGTCTTGAACAGTCGGTCATTGACATCCATATCTAAATATCTCAGATTCTTCATCTCAGTGTAGCTGATCAGATTTGAATTCCTCTGTTCTGCTTTGAGGCTGCACACCAGGTGATGTCTGTGTGTTCTGCATACAAGCCCATCTATCAGGCTGCAAGATGCAATGTAAAGTTCAGCACAGTGCCCTTCCATCAGAATGCATTCGCTCTTCTACCAGTGCGATGCAATCAGAGGATGGAGTCTTGTCTTTAGGGCGGCGTGACTGCACAGGGGGTCATGGGGTTGTAGTGGTGAGTGTACTTAGGGCCAGCAGGGGGACTCTGCTGAGCAGAACGTCAACAATGGGGCAATTCTTTGACCCCGACGACCTCTCGCCATCAGACTAACCCAACATGACTTATATCCTATTTTCCATTCGCATTCAGCAGTTTATTTCGTCCCTTTCTTGTCATTTCTTGACTCAGGTTGTTATCAACTAGCCAGAGTATAAAGCAGAGTGGGTCTTACAAGAACTAAAAAGCGTCCAAGAAACATTACTGGACTGGATGCTTTGATAGAAAAGCGACCTTTGAAGTGTTTTTGTAATCACTCCAACTGCCAGAAAGGGGAACGTTCAAAAGATAACAACTTTCACGCAATAGAAGCGTGTAGTAAGTAAAGTGAAGTGTAGATTCAAAGGTACCCTGACGGCAGCTTCTACTGATATCTACAGCTAAGTCCAGTTGCCCTTTGTCAGGATTCACGAAATGGTAGACATGAATCCGATGGCATGACACAGGTCACTGTAAAAGGCCACTCTCTAAAATGTGCAGTTTTATCACACAGCATGTCGCCACAGATGTCGCAAGTTTTGAGGGAGCGTGCGATTGGCATGCTGACTGCAGGAATGTCCACCAGAGCCCTTGAATTGAATGTTCATTTCTCTACCATAAGCCGTCTCCAAAGGTGTTTTCGAGAATTTTGGCAGTACATCCAACTGACCCCACAACCTCAGACCACGTGTATCCACACCAGCCCAGGACCTCCACAACCGGCATCGTTAACCTGCAAGATCGTCTGAGACCAGCCACCCAAACAACCAATGAATTTCTGCACAAACTGTCAGAAAGCGCCTCAGGGAAGCTCATCTGCATGCTCGTCGTCCTCACCGGGGTCTTGACCTGACTGCAGTTCGTCGTCATAACCGACTTGAGTGTGCAAATACTCACCTTCGATGGCCTCTGGCACTTGGAGAGGTGTTTTGTCTTCATGGATGAATCCCGTTTTTCACTGTACAAGGCAGACGGCAGACAGCGTGCATGGCGTCATGTGGGTGAGCGGTTTGCTGATGTCAACATTGTGAATCGAGTGGCCCATGGTGGCATATGTTATGGACGGCATTTTGAATGCACAGAGATACAGTGACGAGATCCTGAGGGCCATTGTTGTGTCATTCATCCACCAGCATCACCTCATGTTGCAGCATATAATGCACGGCCCCATGTTGCAAGGATCAGTACACGATTTCTGGAAGCTGAAAACATCCCGGTTCTTGCATGGCATGCATGCTCACCGGACACGTTCCAGTTCCTGCCAATATCCAACAACTTTGCACAGCCATTGAACTTCAACTTCAAACTATGCCACACGTGAGGTGGATGGATTATCTCGGCAAAGGAGAAGAGCTCGAATAACAGATTTCGACAAATTTGTGTACAATATTTGAGAGAAATAGGCCTTTTGTGTACGTAGAAAAAGTCTTAGAGCTTTGATTTCAGCTCATAAAAAATGGTGCTGCGTTTATATTTTTGTTCAGTGTAGATGCACTGGGTGGCTGATTGAGCTGATGGGAAGCAGGTGCATCTGCAGCTGGGGCAGGCCAGGTGAGCGGAATCAGCAGGGATGGTGTCTGAGTCTGAACTGACATGAGAGTTAGTACTGCAGAGGAGGGGAGAGAATAAACAGACAATGAAGCTAATTTGCGACACCCTTGACTCAACCTTCCTTGGATGAATGTGGCCTTGAAGAATCTTCACGGGCAAAACCGCTAAATGGCCGCGGCTATCATTAGTTTATTGGTCCTCCAAGCCTCGGATAGGCGATCAGATTGAATCGCAAAGAAAAAGGGTTATTAAAATGCTTCCCAGAATGGGAGTTAGTAATGTTAGGTATAATGAGACTCTGCACAACATTCAGGCTATTTTAAATGATGCACTTCCTTCTGGGACATTTATAAATATAACCTTTGGTAATAATCCAGAATAAAGTAAACAATAAAACTATTCTTGCAGTGAATTTAAAAGAGCTGGACACGTTCTTTGATTTAGATCTTGGTCTACTTAGCAACTTTTCAACCTCCTGTACAAGAAGATTCTGCTTATTTGATGTCAAAGGAAGGAAGCAGGTAAAGAAGAAAAAAAAAAGTAGAACTCAGCCTTTCAGTTGTGCACATCAAATAAAGCAGATCAAAGTTAAACATTAAGAACGGAACCGAAAATTCTCCTCTGAAGTTTTTGTACCGAAATCTGCCTGTGTGTCGGCCTGCTTTTGTGTATGTGTGTTTCTTTTGTTATCTCACCGACGCTGACGAGAAAACATCAAAAAGAACTGCAGGGTTGCTTGAAGACGGTCTGTCACATGAAAGTGATCACTCTTAGTATTCCACTGTACTTTTTTTTTATACAACTTATCAAACTACCGGTAGTCGTGTGTTGTTTTGTAATGTAAAAAAAAAAAAAAAAATTCACTATCGCCATCACTTCCCTCTTTCATCCCCCAATTCATGGAGCTTGGCATCTATTGCAATCCAATGCAACGCTGCTGGGTGATTTAGTTGGATGTTTACAACCTTCTCATATAACATTGATCGACGCTGCATGGCTGCGCAGGAGGCTTAGTGCACACTCTGTATGCTCGGCGGTGGAAAGCACCTGACCTTCTATTGACAGTTCTTATACTTGGTGTCACCTTGTGGATCAATTCCCTCTCCAGTAGAGAACTGAATGCCACTCCACCTCCGGAAAGCCGCACGTCAAAATTCCATATGGATGATGGGGTGTTTGGGGGGGGGGGGCGGCGGAAATCTAATCATTCCCCCAATGCTCCGAATAAATCTGCCTGCAAAGCATTATTCCAATCAAAAACATAATCTCCTAAATGTTTGTATTCATCAACCCTGTCACCTCTGCTAATCCGCGCCTTTGCTTACTTCTCATTGGCATCCTGCACCTAAATGCCGCTTTCCACATAAAGTCATGAATATTTAACATCGCTGCTGACTCATAGGCGAATGATTCTCATGCCAGCGCCCGACAAAAGATTCCCATTTTTTTTTTTTTAACATGTGAATATGGCAGAGACAATTACAAAGCAACAACAAGAGGCTTTTTATTCCATCAGTGATTCACAACCCTAATCCCACCTCTCAGGCGATTTGTCCTCCCACTGGTAGAGATTGAAAATATGACGTGTCCAAAGCTTATGGCCCAAACCTGCCACACTCTATTCATACAGTATTTTCTTTATTATTCCTGGTCCCATGACAAATCGTGTTTAATACAAGATGTCTTGACTGGTTTACAGTCCGATGTGTTTTGACTTCGGAGAGTATTGCATTTTCACCCCCTTGTGTATTCTTGTTTGACAATAATATTAACCAATTTCTTCATTCAGGGGAAGAAGGAAAGGTTTCATATGTGTGTTTATTGGCTCCAACACCAGAGAGGATGGCTGAGTGACCACCACAGGCGAGAGGTGAAAGGATACACAGATATCAGTACGGGGTAATAGAAACAAATCATAAATTGCTTTGAGCACTATGACCTTTCTTTATTGAGTAAAAAAAAAAAAAGTCCTGCTAATATTGCAGCCACTAAAAAAAATGTGCATTGCAGTTACTAAAGTGCATGAAAAAATAAACACTATCAGGAATGTTTAGGGAGTGGAAACCGGTTCCTCCATTATTCCGGCCAGTCTTCCTAACCTTGAGGCCTTGGCCTTCCCGAACATAAGAAACATCAGGTTTCACCGAGATTTGAAACCAGGTTGCCGGATTTAGAGTCCAGAGTGCTGATCGTTGCACCTTGGAACCAACACGTCTCCGTCGCCAGTGAGAGTCCGTCCTCATGCCAGAGACGACGATAAACTGACTCGAATGAGAAACTAATGGTTCCGAAAAGGTAAACAGACATCCGTCTCCAACGTCTGCTGCTTCTTTGACCCATCCACCACTTCAGCCTGCCACTTTAACACCATTTTCCTTGCTAAATAGAGAAATCAAAAGCTGAGTGTGTATTAAATTGAGGGATGGCTCAATTAGAGTTAGTTAAAAGCCTCCTGTGTCTCAAACAGATGCCAAAGGGTTGCTCGGTGCATCCGTATAAGATGCAAGGGGGGAGGCTATGAGAAAGCTTTGCTCTGGGAGTGTTGCTTTATATGTCACGGTATGAGAACACGTCGGGCAGTGATACCCACATTAAACACTTTGTGACAACAGTACAACATGATGCCAAAAAACAACGGACTCTCAGGACTCAGGGTGAGCAAGAGAAATTAGTTAGGGACCTCGCGAGCACTCAGGAGGCATTAGGGACTTAACTCTATGCATTTATAACACCAACTCCGAGGAATTTGCATGCCTCAGCCTCCTCCCCGAGGCTATGTTTTTATAATCCAACATAGATATAAAACTACTTTAGTAACTCTGGGTGTATGCATAACAGCTAAAAAGCATCCTTATACTCCCTCGATGGTCAGAATATGACAATTACGAAGACCAGAACAATTTGCATCCCGGAGAGTACCCTTTTATCCACGAGGCGATGTTGTGAACTGAGCTGGGAGTCAAGGTGTGTGGTCTCCATATTTTATTGATGACACTGTTGTCTTGCTCCTGGCAAAACTGTTTGGCAATGAACAAGTCAACAACTTAATCCATCTGAACTCAATATCAACTATTAAAGGTGAGGAGAGAAGAGAAGTATTTGAAGCCTGTACCACTGCAGGATCCTTTATATATATTGATTAGAGCATACTATGACAAATACATGTGCGGTCTTGTACTCGGTGTTCGATGTCTTTCATCCAAATCATGATACAAGCCGAACTGAGATTTTTCAGTGAACTTCTTGTTCAGCTTGTTGTCGCTATCTCTTTAATTTTGCCCATTTTTGTGGATTTGCATTTTCCACATCGGAGTTTGTCCTTCATGTTCTGATCCGCTTCTCTTCCTCATTGTGGCTCTGCAACAAGGCTCAGCATCTCCTTCCGTTCCAAAGGCGGCATGAAACGTTCTCTATCCCGTCTCTTTCTCAATATCGTTTAATTCCACTAAATGAGTGCAAGTGCGGTTCACACACTCGTCCTCTTAAAGGGGACACTGACTCATTCTTCAAAACGCAAAGCTGGAGGTTTTCTCCGACCGACTTGATTGACAGAGCAGCTCTTCTCTCCCTCCCTCTTTTCTCTTTCACCTGTCACAGCTCTGTTCATCCCTCTGACATCCAATCAACTCGCTCTCCCCGGATCAAAGGATTAAGCCTGGCAGGACAGCAATTGCTCTGCTTTACCTGTGGTTTAAAGCAGCAAATCACAAAAATGGAAATCACAAAGCAGATACTCTGTTAGCAATTATTCTATAATTGTGGGGAATGCATTTGAATTCCAATATTATTTGTACATATGCAAAATACAGAAATGTACATAAACAACAAAATGTGATGGAGAGGAGGATAAAGTGCCCGTGTTGTAGTGCAGAAACATAATCCAGTTGACAGGGAGGAACAAAAATATTGAGAGGATGGAGAAGAAAGAAAGAAGTGCGGAATTGATGATGACTTTCCTGTTCAAATAATTGTGAGCAAATATTGCAATGTAGTTGGGTTGACTCTGTAACCACTGAGGATGCCTGATTGGAAAAAAAAACACTGGTTGAGCTTGTTCATATTTGAACTCAGCGACAGAACTAACACAACCCCTCCCTTCACGGCTCCGTCTGAAGCTTCAACCAGCCAAGTCAAAAGCTTTACACAGAATTTGACACTAACAACTCACAAAAAGTATCCGAAAGGCGGATTGTTGGTTGCATCAATAACAATCCAACACTGGAAGAGGAAGAACATGGATCCAAATCTTTTGGCTTCCATCTTTAGGATGTTCTGGTCCAGCAGAAGATGCCCACAAGTTACTACACCACATGTAGAGATGAGGATATATTTTAATGTGATCATTTTATGAGAATAAGGAAAAAACACTGGCATAATAGTTTGTATACAATAGAGAAAATCTAATTGTTTGGGGTTTTTTTCATAGAAAATAATCCGATTTCGTATTTCCGGCCGTTGATAACCGTGATGCGTCTGTCATTCTACCATGCATACATTTCATCATGCACACATTTTATTTCACGCTCATGAGCTCACTGGGTAAAAAAAAAAATATATAAAAAATCTTTGCCAAGCAGGGGATGATATTTGCATATCACTGAATGGTGTCATCAAACGCTTCTAATCCACAGCTCTTGATCTTCAAGATCTTTGCTAGTCGCCAGTTGTTATGAGATCTGAGGCTCAGCACGTTATCAACCACATGAAAACAGAGCTTTGGGAACATGAACATGCACTTAGATCAAGATATGCAAAACAAGATAGAATCATGTAGTGACCTGGAACAGTTCAGCTTCTCTTTCAATCGCGGTCCTGTTCGGAGCCGCGGCGTTTAACTCGGTGCCCAGAGTAGATATAAAGACATTGATTGTTTTAACTGTCTGTCTCTATCCGGTTTTGAAACCACTGCCAGGCTGCAGAATGTTTTGCGAGGCACGGGTCTCCGGGAACAATGAGACAAATATTTGTTTTGATGTGTTGGTTTGGCCTTCTTTAACCTATCAGTTTATATCCCTGTTTTTGTGTTTGTTTTTTAAAGCACAAAGACCAGACGCTGCAGGCGAGCATTGTTTATTTCTGTCCTCAGCTCGAGCATTGCCAACATTTGAAGCTAATACATGCGCCAAAAAATCTTTTTGGGTGAATGATTACATCAAAACCATTTTTACATATGATAAAAAATGTTTTACCAGAATAACTGAAAGCTGAAAACGATATCTGTTAGCAGACACACCAGAGGCTCTGTGTGCACGTGTGTGTGTGCACGTGTGTGTGTGTGAGATCGGCGATTCATTTCATTTGTGCCATGCACGCTGCATTATTATTCTTTCAGCTGTTGAGTGCATCTTACGGTAATTGGACTGGATGATAAAAGCAGATAAAAAAAAAGGAGGGAAAAAGTCAGCTTTCTTTTTTATTTTCAGTCAAACACCTCTTCATTTAGTCGGCGGACGCCTGCATTTGTGTGGCGTGATGAGATGGACTGTGTGAATAGTGAGTGCTCAGCAAAGGGTCTTGATGGACGTGGATAGGAAAATCTCCAGCGGCAGTACTGAAGATTACTTATTAAGTGACAGAGGCTTGAATTGAGAGCTTGGACTTCTTGGTGAATTGAAGCTTTAAATAGTGTCTAATATTTAAAAGGGACTCTTGTCCATGCGGGGGATTCATTATGCTCGGCTCTAAAGAGAGATGAGGCCTTGACAGCGCTGCTCAGTGGAGTTATAGTGCAAGTACTGCATATTAAAGTCCTTTTGTTCCATTGCTGTATTAATAAAATAATTAAATACAGATTGTGCTGAGATGCTTTTATACGTCTTATATAGAACAAACGTCTTGATTTTTTCACGTCTGTCTAATCAAATGGTTTCTGACTACTCTAAATACTATTATCATGTTGTTTTGATTACACTTTAGTTTAGTTTATATGTATATACGACTGAATCATTCATTTAAAGAACCAGTGTGGATGTAGTGTAATGTTGGATCTAGTGACATCTAGTGGCTGAAATGAGAATCGCATCTCCTCTACCTGTATTGCTAAGTTGGAGAATCAAAAGCCATCGTTCCTTTTCTCAAGAACGTCGACCGGAGGCACACACAGCTCGGTGACCTTCGTCAGAAGGAAAGACATCTTGATAACCGCTGCTTCCAAGTTTGACTTTGCTGTGATTTAATAACACATCGAAATTATGCCGAAAAAACATCATCATCTGTTGTTGTGGCAACAAACGAATAGCGACAAAACTTTGCGTAACCTTTCTGGACCAACTATTCATCCTGTGACCCGCAGTCGAGACGCTTTACATGATACCGAAGTGGCCAACAGCTTAGAATCATCGTCACTGTTGTGACAAAAGTTTTAATAACCTCAGTAGACGAAGACAAAAAGAAGGATACCACTGGTTTGTCAGGTTTATAAATAGAAATAAGTATCTGTAAGCCTCGAGCTCTGTCAGCTTCAAAAAGCCTCTGGGATGAATCCTACAGTGGTTTCCAGATGGTGTATGACAGACCTTACAGAATTCAAGATCAATGGAGTCCCTTCCCATGAATTAAACTTAGATCAATCTGGTTTTGCAGGACTATTTTGCTTTTAAGAAGGATGCAGACGAGAAAATATTAAGGTATAATATGGTTCCCAAATAAACAAGCTAGGCCTTCATGTGTTTACACTCCAAACCATAATTTACACTTCAAGCAAAGAGGTGGCAACATGCCACCAGAAGGTTGAGGTTACTACCCCTATTGTAAGACGAATAAATAGTACCTTCATTGCAACAGATTTCAAACCCTCAATTTACCAGTCTGTTTAGGTTGTAACACCTACGGTCACAAGCTTCTGCATTGCTACATAATGGAAAGCAATGGGGCTCATGTATCGTCCCATTTCCGCAGCAGGTGACGGGTGAGGAGCTCCGTAGAGCGCTCCAACTAGAGGTGAAGCACTGAGGTACGGCTGCTGCACCTTTGTGCTACAGTGACCCACTATCGCCCCCTGGAGTGAGTTTGGAGTAGAACCAAAGGGTTTTTCTGTTGAGGAATAGAGGATATTTTTCAAATACCAAAAAAGAAAAATATGAATACACATTTGTTGCGGTGGTTGGTTGCAATGAAAAGACATGATGTTAATTAAGGATGATGAAGCGATATATTTAATCTGATTTCATGTTGCAATAATCAAGCACAAACTGTGTGAACATTTGTTTCGTGTGATACTTTAAAATGAACGTTGAATCGTCAAAACTGATATTTCACCCCAAATAAAAATATTGCTGTTTGAAGGTTTTTAGAAGAACATACTGTGATGCTACATAGAGCAAAATCAAAGGTCTCAATTACTCTCCCTTTGCCTTTCAGTCTGACTTTCTTTCCTCCTCCCCTGATAGTCACACAAATATTGAAGGGAAATGTTCTTAGAAACTTTTGACACGAGTTTCCCATGGCGGAATAAGAAGGTTATGCAAATATGGATTCGGGTCCATGCAGCGATAGGAACACGTGACCTTTCTGCACCACATGGTGTGCTTTCTGATCCCCCCACCCCACGGATATTTTAAATGCATATTGAATGTTTGTGGTTTGCCTCGGGAGGCACTGTGTCAGAGGCTGGGAGGGTTTTTTGGGGCAGGATGGGAGTCGGTCCACTGAAATATCTCAGTAACTGAATGTATTAAGACATTCCACCGCTGAGCTTCAGGCTTTTTGATTTTTTTTTTCGTCATGTATTTATATGTATTAAAAAATCCAATCTGACTGAATGCAATCCAGATAATCAATTTTATTGATTTCTTGAGTGATCTCAGTTATCGCACTTTTTAAACTCCAGCCAGGACGTTCAGGCTGGACATTAGTGCATGTCAGGTCTCAGTCACGACACTTTCTGGCTTCAGACAGAAATAAGAGGCCCTCAACTGGCAACAGTGGCAAGAAAAATATCCCTTCAGAGAGGAAGAAACCTTGAGCAGCACCAGACTCGGGGTGGGCGGCCATCTGCCCCTACTGGCCGTCTAGACAAAATATGTCCATCAAGTCTTTTCTCGAGTGCCCGCGGGGCCAAGAAGACATCAGTCAGCGTTCATCAGATGAGCAGATGGACAATGTAAACAAGGATGCAACCACCCACCGCAGTGCAATTCAAAGCCATAATACACACACTTAACTTAACTTAACTTAACACTCAAAAAAACATTGAAAAGTCAAAGCATCTAAATTAAGTTGATTTTGGCAACAAGTTCCACAAAATTAAATAAGGTTGAACTTAATATTTCTGCTTCAAATTTCATGGAAATTGGAGACAATATAAATTATTTCTAAGTCCAATGTTACAAATTTTTGATTGCACAAGGGATTTATTTATTAAAACACATATATTATTTGTATACTACAAGCAATTGGATTTGGTAAAGAACTTTTTAGTTAGTTAAGAAGATTTTTTTGGGGAAGGAAGGGACATCTGTAATTTTGAGGGACAAAACATTCTTGTCAGTAATAAAAAAAAAAGGGGGGGGGGGTTGGATGTTGTAATCCATTGTAACACCTCGTAATATTTTTGGAAGGAAACATTGTTCTTCTACAAGGAATAATGAGAAAGCACATGCAACCGTGTGGGGACTTTCTTTCTATCCTGATAGGAGGTAATAGAAAGCTAATGTTGTGCCCACAGCTGCATAGCAAGCAGTGCTAGGCGATGTTATTGTGGCCTTACTGTATTTCATTTCAGTTGTTGGATCACTGTACATTTCCACGGCTGCCGTGGGCTGCGGTCGTACACAGGGGAGAGTGAGCAGTTCCGCTTTGGTTGCTGTGTTGAAGCAGAGCGGGCTACGCTGCCTCGGGTAGGGAAGCACAGTGGTGCATTTTGCATTTCCTTAATGTCCTTATTGGAAAAGACTATGCATGGTTCTGTGAAATGTGTCGAATGATTATTTGAGCTACCGCAGTGACATTTAAAGCCTCATTTAAACTGCAATCTTTGTCTGGATTTGTAAGAATACTTTGACCTACTTCACTGATCAAAACTAAGAGACATGCACCGTGAGGGATCGCGGGATGTGAGAAGACTGAAGATGTAATTTTTCCTTTTTTTTTTTTCATGTATTATACGAGGTTTGATTTGCAAAGCCAACCGGCATGTGTTGCCTTGGCTATAACGTGATTGGAGCATTTTTTTCAAGGCTTTCTGACAAAGAATGCTCAGTTTGCATCTCTGATGTTTGACCCAGTTATGACTGAAATCTGGATTTACAGTCAAAATTGAATGTCACACAAAATGAGCTCGGAATTGTGTTTACTATTTAACCAAGCAACAAGATCACCATTTAAAATACTTTCTGCATCAACCAAATATTCAGATGAAAGTGTTTCGCAGCCTTTTTCATCCCAAGGAACCTCTGTTTTATAATGTCCCCTTCCCTCCAGCAGCCCTTTAAGTGATCTTTAAGGTATGTCTCTTAATGTCAGGCCTTGTAACACCGATAATTTCAAAAGGCACTTTAGATGCATAGCACTGCCGACACCTTTCGCTGGGTAAAATGAGAAAAGAGGTTGCAATGGAGACCGTCCCCTTCCCCAGGGACAGTAAATCCATGCACCGAGCACTTGTCTGGAACTCTCCTTGAATACAATTGAAGTGTTCAAAATAGCTTCGGCTGAACTCCTCACCTTGAACCTGCGGTGTACTTTCATCTTCATTAAGCCGCAGACTCCCTGTAAGGAAAATTGTTTGTATGAGGTATCCATGAAAAGGTAAAGCATTAACATTTCAAGGACTCGCACAATTAAAAGTGTATTTCAAAGGGGTTCTACTTAATGTATTGTTGTGTTCAGAATTACATGAGCCAGAAAGCTTCTTTCATCTTCCCCACATACGGACTGCACACACTTTGTCAAAGTATGATGGCTTGGTTTGTTATCACATGTTGGGAACACCCGCAAGTTTGTCTTCCCAAACTGTCCAGTATGCAATAAAACATGTAACATATGTCCTCCATCGTCTACTAGGCACATGTATTACATGCTATCTTCTCATTGGGAAGTCCCAATAGAGCTCTGAGAGGGTTTCTTTCCATTAAGTGATACTTTTGATTCTGATGTGCTTGCACATTGTCCGAAAAACAATCCATCAATTGATGTTTCTCTGCATCGGAGAATCTATAACTAGAATCATAAAGCAATTTCGAAATCCCATCCCTTCTAAAAGAAGTAATTAGCCAGAGACTCCCACTCCCACCCAATTATCGTATCAATTTGGTTTCTAAAAGCGAAGGGAGGACTTAATTAGGGAAGTGTCTATATTGGTGAGATGCTCTAACGCCAAGCTGTCAGCCCCACAAGTGATGCCGCAGTCCGCTGGGCTCTTCACCCCATCCCGTTAGGTCTGGATCACCATCTAGTCTCTCTCGCCTGTAATGAAATCCTTCTCTAAATCCACTGCTGTCTTCTATGCTGCTCAAGTAAACCTCACCACTAATACTGGTGATGCCTCATGCTGCACTGTAATGTGATACTATAAGACGGAGGGCCTAGGCAAGTCAAGAAAAACAACCAGGGAGGTTGTAAATGTACGAGGTACAAAACTAAATAGACTTCTAAGTGGCAGGAGCCTTCGAACAGCCCTGATTATTAACCGAAGAGGACAATATGTTTCGTAAAGGAAACATGCTTATGTGTCCTATAAGATGGTAGCTTGATGTGGAGGACTACAACGATCCGAACATTCCAGTAAAATCCAGACAGAATCAATACGTGCTGGCATTCGAGTAGACTTTCCCAGACCCTCCACTTACGAGGAAGTAAGATGCAAAGCCATATTTATTGATTTGCACTTTGCGCTCCTGCTGACCTTTAATCAGTGTAAGCTTTACCTATAGCTCATCTCTCAGCTGATACACTATCCGTGTTTTATCCCGAGCAGTGACCAGCAGATTTGAAACGAGAGAGTCTAAGGCTCGATCAATTACTCCTGAATATTAATTCAGCTGGCAATGACCTCATTCAAGACTAAAATAATTTTGGAAAGATATCCTTGACAGCTTGCGGACAAAAACTGGAAAAATGATGAGGCGCATGGAGATCGTTTTCAAGGTTTTGATCAAGGAGTCTCAATGTGAACGTGAAGATATCCCAAGCCAATTTTAAGGGTCAGTATTGGAGAAGATTCAGGGATATCTTCAAAGATTTGGTATTGGCTGTAAATGCACTGGATCGGAGGCCAGCTGTGTTGCATGGCTGCCGACCATGTGAGCATTTCACTCTCATCTGATGGTTAAAAATGTGACTGTGGAAAATGATTTGGGCTCACTGGTGAGAGTCTCATTGAATCCTGAATCTCTTTATTGATTTCAAAGAATATCAGTGTGCAAAACATCCAGCTAGCAGCCCCTCGTTCTTAGACAGCCCTGAGTATTACTTTCCTAGAATAAAAAAAAAGCCAGATGCATATTAAGAAGCAGAATAATTAAATATTTGATTCAGTATCAGTGGAAAAATTCATGACCACAAGAGCAGGAAAACCTCTGTAATCAGATTCAGTTATTGAGATTTTTTTAATCCCCATTTTCTGTGGATGACCCCTCGGTACATTTCTTTTCAACATTACATCGATCCCCCTGTAGGCAATTTAAAGTGTACTCTTAAGACATCCACACCCCTGGTCATCAAAGCAACAATGAGGCTGATATTCCCTCGCCGGAGTGCATCAGTAAGCAGAATGTCAACAGACCTGTGCAGGCCCATCAAAGTGCTACACATTTTTCATTTATAATAGACAGCGAATCAAAGAACTCACCCCTCAAACTCCGAGCCAGTTGCACAATGTCTTTTGCTGCCCTCACTTCACTATCTGTGTGCCTTTCATCCCATCCTCTTGGAAAGGGACAGCGGATTCTCTTTCTTCTGCTCCTCGGCCTCTCTGTTTGATCTCTGTAATTCAGCTAATGAGGCTGGGCCTCTGGCAGGCAGCTGGCACACACACTAAAGGCAGCCGCGCTGACATGTGCCCCTAGATGTCAGTTAGCCGCGTAGTGCCATCCCACCTGACTCAGCAGCCAAACTCGGAAACATCCAGGGCCCGGTGAACAAGGTGGAAGAATCATACTTAATTACCTGCTGGTGGAAAAATCAGCAGAATTTAGAAATGATGGAATCTAGGTCAGCTTGATATTAGCGGCGAGAACGAGAGTGGGCTGTCAAGGCAATCTTTGCAATTTTTTTTTTCTGTGTTTAGAGTAGTGATTAATCTTGTTTTGCCACAGATACAACGGCCTGGGCAATTTGTTTTGGATGATAAAGTGGGGTTGATGTATTCTGCTGTAAAGAATGATTTTCATTACACTGACATTGTCAATGCACAGTCAATCTTTTCATCGGTCTTGCCTCTGATCACAAATAGGTGGCATCCTCATCAATTCAACGTTCGAGCTGCGTTCCATAATATATAATAGTGAGTTATTTGTACTGGGGAATATGACATGTACCAGACTGATTTGCCTTCCGGAGAGCTGGGGGAACGTCTGAGTCAGCGGTCTTTGAGACGTCTGCAGAAACTCTCAAAAATGCTAATCCTTGATTCCTTCCAGATTAGTGAGACTCAAGCTGATCTGAAGATGCAGAAAAACACAAGTAGCTGGCAGCCATCCTGCTTCTGTCGCCTAAGCATAGGATTAAAGGGAAACTTGATGCTGCATCCTCTTGTTGTTTCTTTAAAAGAAAAGGACAGTCCTTGGTGATGGTACCAAAGAGGAGAGTTTTCCCCCAGCTTGTTTTGAAGAGGACATTTCATCACAAGTAATTTTATATAGCGGATATAAACTTTAAAATTCTAAACATGGAGTGTCAGCTGATAAGATGATCAGCATACTGAGCCGGTTCCCTGACAAGCTGTAGGCGTCTGATACTGATGCATAAAGACCCTTTCGCGTCTGAATGAGACGCAGTGGGCTGACCATTAAAAAAGAGGAGCATTTAACCCAAACCATGATTTTTCCCTGACTTTAACCATCCGATTGTTGTGCCTTTAACTAACCAGACCTTAACCGATCTGTCTCGTGCTGCATCACCCAGCCTGCCTTCTTTTGCAGAAGGTCTTTATATTGACTCCCAAAGCTGGGTGCATCTGATATTGGCATGAATGGGTTAACAGAGTTGTTAAAAAGCCTGCTGCATCTCACAGAGGAGCCAAACAGAATGAGAAAGTGCTGCTATTTGACGAGCCGGCTGCCTCGTTATTTGACGTGGAAGGAATGCGTTGTCATACTACATGCATTAAAATGAGCAATTGTGTCCGCTGAGAAATCTCGTAGGCAGTTCTGCATAGTTTGTCTTGGTAATCTCCTCGCATGGCTCCGATGCACTGCAATGAAAATAAACAGAAATCCATGACTGGGTAGAGAACGGTATTCTGATGCTAGTAACGCCACGGTCAGATTCCACCATCTGACCTGAAGTCTGCTCACTCAAAAAGAAAACTTTCAGCTTCTTTTGGAGAGAGGGTATCGGAGCCATGCCTGCTCTGTGCCCTGCTTGACTGCCATGTCCAGGAGCCAGGCACAGATGGCATGAAAGAAACCTTGAACTGTGGAGAAAAACCCAAGGCATCCACCTGGGGGCTCACATGGTGGCATCATGGTGGAACTAACTCAATGTTCACACCATAAGGATCCAGCTCTGCCACAACTCGGGGCATTTGAGTCCTCAAATGATAGCACTCTCTTCCTCACTTCCTCTGCTACTGCAGCAAAGACGACACGGAATAGGAAATATGATTGACAGTAATTCGCAGGAAGTACAACCAGCAGTGTGCATATACATATAAATCATCACAAACTGTTTTTAAACTGCCTGCTATATGAGCATTTCCTACTGATTGGCCAGAAATGTGTAGTATGTCTGCAAACTGAAAATATCTCCAGTGTGCATCCAACACCTGCAGGAAGTGCCAACCAGCACATCGATACTAAACACGACACAGGAGGTCTTGTCCTTTTAAATTGCACCAGTGTGTCTCTGCACAATTGAGTTAATAGGTTCAGTATGTCTGTACATTCACCACGACTCTTTAATGCAAATTCTGAATCGTAATTACATTTTAACTGATTGAGTTTGGAGTGGCGGCGGTTGTGTCCATGTAGGCGTGAAGACCCAACCATACGTGGCCCCCACAATTATGAGTTAGGCAGGCCATCAGTTGGTGTGGTGTGAAAGTGCTGAGCAGAGAAAGTGCAGGTGAGCCTCTCACAGGACTCATTTGAGAGGAATGTGATGCTGAGAGCCGCTCTGAAGACACACACACAAAAAAAATCACAATTAAACATAATTACAGCTTGAAAACTGTGGGCAAGGGGCCTCTTTATATGCCTATATTGGCTCAGCACTCCACTGAGCCACTAATTGCTACTCTCCTACTTGTGCATATCACTTTCTGCACCAGTTACAATATATCTGTGAGCCATGCAGAAGGCATAGCTTCAATATACTTTACAGCTTTGAGCATTGAACAGCTTTGAGATGGAAAAGCATTTCCAAATTATTTTGCTTTCTCATGCATGAAGGTTTTTTTTCTTTTTCCCCACATGCACCAAAATGTCTAGATAATATTCTGGGCAGACCCCTTAGTGAAAGAAATTGCTGAATAAATAAATCATGTATTTTATACAGAAGTATGGCACATTCACAGGCTTCTGCAAGGTCTTGTAATCCCACTGGAAGCACACGTTACATTTCTATCTATACACTTCACTTCATCAATACACAGTGGACAAAGCCATCCACAACATTGGCTCAAGTGTTAAACTCTGGGGAGAAAATAGTCAATACAGTGTGTGTGTGTGTGTGTGTGTGTGTGTGTGTGTGTGTGTGTGTGTGTGTGTGTGTGTGTGTGTGTGTGTGTGTGTGTGTGTGTGTGTGTGTGTGTGTGTGTGTGTGTGTTTGTGTGTGTGTGTGAGTGTGTGTGTGTGTGTGTGTTCC